>ML269653.1:9851-35958 GCA_005239495.1 Nicotiana undulata
TGTGTGTGTGTATATATATATATATATATATTATATTTCAATTTATTTGATTAGTATTTTAGCCTTTATTAATTAATTTTTATGTGTATTTCGGTTATATATATATATATATATATATATTATTTTCAGTTTATTTGATTAGTATTTTAGCCTTTATTTATTAATTTTTATGTGTATTTCAGTTTATAAAGTTAATTTTTATGTGATTTTGCTTGTCCTATGGTTACCTACTTTTAAGTTTTTAAATTAAACTTTTTGATTACTTATATTGTGTTTTTGCAAGGTTTACGTTATGTTTTTTAAGAGTTGCGCTTCACTTAAATGAAGCGTGCGCTTCGCTTTTGAAGCGAAGCGAGCCCCTGTCGCTTTTTTGCACTTCTCGCGCTCAAAAACACTGGGGTAGCCAGAAATGTAGGTTCATGTCTCTTGACTCCCTTTTTTAGTTGCAAGGCCGAGATGTTCTCAGCGGCCATCTTCATGGACGGAATAATACAGGGTGTGGCCCCGTTTACTCCCATCATCAGAAGCATGTCCGCATATGGTACGGGCATGGTGTTGGTCTGCCTCAAGAATTCAAGTCCCACTATCAACTCAAAGTCATCTATGATCACCACGCGTAAAGTGAACTTTCCTTCATAAGGACCCATCTTCACCAGTACTTCTTTGGCGATCCCACCCACGGGCTGAGGAGGTGAGTTAATAGCCTTGACATGACCCCGGCCTTTTCCCACAACTATCCCAAGACGCTCCACCTGAGGTGAGGCCGAGTAGCACCTTGATCTATCTCGCCCGAATGGGTTTGCCGTTTACCCTCAGTTCAACGAACATCAAGGTCCTCTCTTGCTTAGGAGGAGTCTTCTTTTCCCCCTTCTTGGCGACTGGGTTCCCGCTAATACCTCAGAAACAGAACCCACAATGGCATTGAAGGCACCGACTAGTTCGGTCTGTTCATCATCATCTGCTTCATCATCTGTCTCATCATCATAAGCTTGATGGGCATTCATCTGTGCATGTGGGCACTCATTATTCCAATGTGGTCCGTCGCAATAACGGCACCCTGAGGGTGGCTTTCTCCCCCGATCGTTGTAATTTGACGCAACATTGTTGCTGCCTGAGGAGGGAGCCTTAGATTTGCCTGCACTCCGGTCTTCCCCACTTCTGTTAGGGCCACCATTGGTAGGCTGGCCTCCTTTGTAACCCGCTCGAACAGGCGGCTGCGGCCTATCCTTCCGAGTCCCCATTTGGTAGTCTCCAAGGCATTCTGCTGCTTGGATTGCCTTGGGAAGAGTATCTACCCTTTGTCTTTGCAGCTCCATGCGGGCATAAGGTTTCAACCCTTCCAGGAATGTGAAGAGCTTGTCCTTGTCCCCCATGTCGGGGATGTTCAGCATGAGTGCAGAGAATTCTCGCACGTAGTCCCGCACTGATTTGGTCTGGCGGAGCTCCCGTAGTTTCCTCCTTGCATTGTACTCAACATTTTCGGGGAAGAACTGTAGGCGTATGGTTGCCTTTAGTTCCGCCCATGTCGCCAGAGCATCTTCACCGGCCCTGGTGGCTTCGTACTTCACTCGCCATCAGAGCTTAGCATCACCCTGAAGATACATGGCAACAGTTGTTACCTTCTTGGCTTCTTCTAGGCCTCCCACGGCATCGAAATACTGCTCGATGTCGAAGATGAAATTTTCCACTTCTTTAGCATTCCTAGCACCACTGTATGGCTTTGGCTCAGGAATTTTCAGCTTCTGTGCCAAGGGGGCGAGGTTCACAGCACCCCCAATTTGATTTCCACCGCCTCGAAGCAAGCCTTGAAGAGCAGCCTTGACAACGTTGAGCTGGCCTGTCAAGTTGTCGATAGTTTGCTGTATGGCAGTCATCATGTCTGCCTCTTGTGCCCTATGGGCTAAATCCTCGGCGCGCTCCTGTTGGAGGCCCTCGAATTTATCAAAAATTTCGGTTGCCTCAGTAGCTGCCGTTTACCGGTCTCCTTCAGAGTCGCGACTCATGTTTCCTATGTCAACTTCGGCCTGGGCCATTCTGCGGTCCAGGTCGTCCAACCTTTGCACTAGGCTGGTTTTCAGTTCCGACACCGTATCCACAATGGGTCGTAGTACGTCAACCGTCTCCTCAAGGGCCGCAATGTGGTCCCCATGATTCACCATGGTCATAAATGGTGGTAATGCCAATGCGTTCCCTCGTCCGATGTCGAGCCTAGGCTCTGATACCAACTGTTACGCGGCGCCTTCCTGAGATTCTTTGGAAGGGCGACGTAAGGCTAAGCAACCGATGTCAGGGCAGTTGTTGTCCGCCGAGTGAGGTCCCCTCTGCACGCTAGACGAGATTGTCAGTGTCGTGCGGGAAAACCAATGCCAACAATTGAGAGAACAGTAATGAGAACTGAATAAAAGCTTGATTGCATTAATGAAAGCTATTACAAAAGAAGGCAACGCGGTGTCGAGGGGGAGAGACACCAGTACAGAGAATTGCTTGCTAGAAAGCTTTTGATTGCTTGATCCCCCTAATAATGCTTAAAAAAAATAAACCAAAGGTACATGACTAGACCAAATTACGCTAGAGAAACATAATGAAAGTACATGGAATAAAACTACTCTATATTTACAAGGAAAAGGACTTAGTTTTCTACAAAGGTAGAAACAGGTCTGTTGGCAGCAACTTTGTCTCAGGCATTCTGTTGGCAGCTGCTTGCGGCTGCGAGCTAGCGAGGGAAACCGGTGGGGCGACAGAGGCACTGCGCGCTTGTCACTTGGCGCGGCCAAGACCAGGGGGCCGTCCGTGGCGCTAGGCGTTGGGAGGCTTGCTAGGACGCCACGGGGCGCGTCCAATGGGTCATGGGGCATGGCTGGAAAGCCGCCCATGACATAAATTGCGCTTCGCTTCGCGCTTCTCGCTTCGGTGAAGCGAGGCCTCCTCGCTTTTTTCCGCTTCTCGCTCTCCAAAACACTGATATGAACAGAGAGACATAGCAGATGTTTTGATGGCATTTCAACTCCAACTGCACCCTGAAGTCTAAGTGTTTGATGAATCTGTTCAGTTCGAGTAATCTAGCCCCCGTAAATGATGAAATTTCCATGTTAGATTTTATTAGCTCTCTCACTATGGCTTAAAAGCCAGTTTTTTCCTTTTAGTTTTGCTCAAAGCTCTGACCTAGATTTTTGTATTTGGAGCAAACTGAACTTCTTTCATGTACTCTTTGCATCTTCTTGATGCCTTTAATGCAACATCTTACTTCATCAAAAAAAACTAGCTTAGGATTGAGATATTGGCATTGTTGTTAATCAAAATGCAATAATTTCCCTCTTAAGGACTTTATGGATCCGGTACCTAAATGTTCATTTTCTCGTATAAACATGATTTAAGCCATGGTGAGAAAGCATAGCAGAAATTAATATTATTGATATTCTATTAAGTGTTTTACAATAGCCCTATTTATAACTATACACAATACATATTCTACCCTTATTCCATGTGGGACTAGGGTTATTTACATAACTATCTAACACTCCCCCTCAAACTGGTGCATACAAATCACATGTACCGAGCTTGTTACATATGTAACTAATATGATGATCAGTAAGGGACTTGGTGAAAATATCTGCAAGCTGATCATTCGACTTCAAAAACTTTGTAGTAATATCTCACGAGAGTTTCTTTTCTCTAACGAAGTGACAGTCAATCACAATGTGTTTAGTTCTCTCATGAAACACCGAATTTGATGCAATATGAAGGGCACCTTGATTATTCATACACAAGTTCCACCTTGCTGATCTCACCAAATTTCAACTCCTTGAGCAAATGTTTGATTCAAACTAGCTCACATGTTGCTATAGCCATTGCTTGATATTCTGCTTCAGCACTAGACCGAGCAACTACATTCTATTTCTTGCTCTTCCAAGACACCAAATTACCTCCTAGTAAAACATAATATCCAGACGTAGAATGTATATAAGAAGGTGATTCTGCCCAACCAACATCTAACTATCCAACAATTTGCTTATGGCCTCGATCTTCAAACAATAATCCTTTGCCCGGAGCTAATTTTCTAAACCAAACATTGCGGACAACAGCATCCCAATGACTATCACAAGGAGAATCCATAAACTGACTCACAACACTCACAGGAAAGAAAATGCCAGGTCTAGTCACTGTGAGATAACTTAATTCACCAACCAACTGCCTATATCTTGTAGGATCGATAAGCGGGTCCCCCGTCCTGATAGAAGTTTAGGATTCCGATCCATAGGAGTGTCAACATACAACCTAGCATTCTTTCTCCTCGGGAATGTCTAAGGCATACTTTCGTTGTGAGATCATAATGCCTGAACTAAACTGAGCGATCTCAATACATAGAAAATACTATAATCTACTCAAATCCTTAGTCAGAAAGTGCTGAAAGAGATATTGCTTCAACTTACTTTATCGTCAACATAAACCAACAAATAAATACAGAGATTTGAAGCAGAATGCCGATAAAACACAGAGTGATCAGCTTCACTACGAGTCATGCCAAACTCCTGAATAATTGTGTTGAACTTACCAAACCAGACTCGAGGAGACTGTTTTAAACCATAGATTGGTCGGCGCAACCGACATACAAGGTCACTACACCTACCGACATACAAGATCACTCTGTGACGAGCAGCATCCATGGATAGAAAAAGACGGACTGAGAAAGTATCACTGTAATCGAGCCCAAATATCTGAGTATACCCTTTGGCAACAAGATGAGCCTTAAGTCAACAACCTGACCATCTGGACCAACTTTGACTGCATACACTCAACAACAACCAAAGTAGATTTACCTGGAGAAGAAAAACAAGCTCCCAAGTACCACACATATGTAAAGCAAACATCTTGTCAATCATAGCATGTCATCATCCTGGATGAGACAGTGTTTTACCTGTAGATTTAGAGATGGGAAAGAGGATAAAGATAATACAAACGAAGAATGGGGCGATGACAGAAGATGATAACTTAAACCAACATAATGGGGATTAGGATTAAGTGTGGACCGTATACCTTTCTGAAGTGGAATCGGTGGACTAAGAGGAGACAAGTCTGGAGTAGGAGCAAGGTCAAGTGTTGGATGTGAATCAGTTGAGGCTGATGCTGGGCGTTGGACGACGATGATAAGTCATGAGTGGTAGAGTTGTAGAAGGTTGAACTGGACTAGGTGATGAAACTGGAGCTATAGGTGGTGAAGTTGTACGTGGAGGAGCTGGAGTTAAAAAGGAAGATGAATGGGAGACTTTTCCTTACTCTTGGTTAGATAGAGTTGGAAAGGAAAGACGACCTCTGGAAACCAAGTTCTTCACTTGAAATAGTGGAAATCAGTAACTACTGCGGGAAAACTAAAGAAATATCTGGGAAAATATTGTTCACGCGCGGAAAACATTGTGCTCGCTAGAAAATTCAAAAGTTGTCAGAATATGTAGGATATAGTACTGATGGACTCGGAAACACTTTGCGAGTAAACTGTCCTGAAGGAATTTTGTCAGAAACTTGCTGGAAGAGGCCTTATGCACCCGGCGCGTGCACAGATCTCGCCGAAAAATTTCCAATTTGTCTGGCGCGTGTGGACGCTTGGGTAGGATTTTTCCAATGGGGTTTTACGGAGTTTAGTTGCAGGACTACGGCAGACCTTGTGGTGGTGTTGGTTTGTGCACAACGCTGATAAATAGTGACTTTGACGCAAACAGTAAGTGACTGGAAAGTTGCGCGGTAACTAAGTACTTTCTTCCCGGATGCCGCTGGAATGACACACAATGATCTTTTCTCACCGATGCTCTGATGCCAAGTGGGAAACACGGGAGAAAAATATATTGTTGATATTCTATGAAGTGTTTTACAATAGCCCTATTTATAACTATATACAATGCATATGCTACTCCTATTGCATGTGGGACTCGGTTATTTACATAACTATCTAACAACTAGTAAGGATCTAATGTTATGAACTGAAGATACTTCTCCTGTCTATCAACAACATTAACATTCATCATCAGATAATTGTGTCTTTCCACATAATTTATCCTAAAATCTCTATAAGCATCAGTGATTATGAGAAGTATGCCAATTGACTACACTGTTCAATATAGAGTAATGATTAGAAAAATAAGTGAAGCAAAGTAAACAACCTTTTCCAAGCCAGAATCAGTTAGATGTATTGACATGCCAAATATGTATGCGAATGAGGAGCGATGCATTCCTTCATCACCAACACCAGCAGAAATTGATGTTACCCAGCCTCTAGCTTTTAGGGAGAAGAGCAAGGAACCTTTTCCTTCTGAAATATTATAATTTTCTCAATGGTCAGATCTCAATAAAATGTGGATACCACTTTGACTAAGTAAAAGCAGACTTGTACAAGTACATAATTTGAATTTCCCAGCCACAAAATCATCAAACTAAATATGTGCCAGTGAATCCAAGTGTGATAACAATAATACAGTATAAGTATCTTAGTGACTTTAAGGTCACAGCCAAAAGAACTCAAACGATGAATATGACATAAATTTTATTGAGAAAGGTAACAGTATATCATCAGCACCATTGTTTTAAAAGGCGTCGGCGTAAGGTGAGGCGTTTTACACATGCCTCAGCGAGGCGTAAGCCCCTAGGCACGGGGCGTAAGTCCCATAGGTATTTAATTTTTAATATTATATATAATTACAATAAAAATTTATAAACAAGTAAAATTGCATAAAAAATGAAAAAAAAACTATAAATATGTGAATATATATATATATGTGTGTGTGCGCGCACGCGCTTCATCTCCACAAAAAACCAGTCAAAACAATTTATTATACGCTACTTAGAAGCTCAACTAACTTGAGTCGAAAAGAATAATTTGAACTTTGAACTTGCTACTATAAAGGAGAATGGGGTTCTCTTTATATTTGTAAAAATAAATTGAACATTCGTTGCTTTTGGGAGATATCAGCAAGCTAGCGGACAAGATAAAACATTAGAAAAGGCCATGAATTGGGGCTTCAATCAATAAAAAAGGTCTTGACTTTTAAATTTAATACATTTTAGTTCCGTTTTAAAACTTTTGAGTAATTACCAAGCTGAATTTTGAAAATGTGGGTATTATATGAAGGACTTATTCAACAAATTTTGTTTTATATTGAAAAAATCTCTGGGGTTTACGCCTCACTAAAAAAACTCGCCTCAAACGCCCGGGCGTACGCCCCGAATTGCTGGGCGTACGCCTCAAGGACTTTCGGCCCACACCATCGCCCTGGGGCGTTTTTGGTGCGCCTCGCCGCGGGGCTCGCCCCAAAAACGCCTTTTAAAACACTGATCAGCACCATTGAGCACATGACAGTCAGTCAACCAACTGCAAGCAAAAAGCTAACAGAATTTGCAGCATGAAAACAACAAAAATAAAGAGAAGAGCGAAGCAAGCCAATATGCAATAATTATGCATAACAAGGTGCAGTGCAGTATATCCCCGATATGAAGCCAAAAGAACGACTGATAAAACTTACCATGGCCAAGGAGATGAGCCAGATAATCTTCAGCTTTCTTCAAGTACTCTTTCCGGAGAGAAGGCAACGTCCATGATAAATCAAGGATATGAACATCTTTAACTGCCTCTAACCAATAAAGTTTGCCAACTCTCCAAATCGGAAGTTCAGTTCTTCCATCTGGATTTACCAGAGGACCTTTCTTGACACTGCTAAATAATTCAAGAACCCAACTTTCAAGGATATCTAAGGACTCTGCAATATTCAGAAATATTAAAATTAGCACGCAACAACTTGCACTGAAAAGTTATGTAGCTACTCCATAACTATATGTGGGACAAGCTAAAATAAAGCATATCAGAAACATATTAATGTAAGATTTTAAAATAGAATTTAACAGCATCCAGAGTGGAGATTATCCACACTAATGTGGCCAGTATGTGTATTGAGACCAGTTTTGTACAGTGATTAATACACTCTGACTCAAACTCGTCATCTAACAACAAAATCCTTGTGGAAACGGGTTTTAGCCTAAAAACATATAATCGTAACTTATTGACTTTACTATTCTGAATCCCAAAAAAATTACCTCCCCCTATAATAACCAGTTTCATGGATCCACCACGATAGTTGTCATGGTATAGTTTTAGAATTTGTTCCCTCAAATTGACTCCTCTCTCCACCGCATCAGCAAGGCTCTTTTTATTCCCTTCACAAAGTCATGAAAAGATAATGAAAAGACAACTAATATTACATCCAAAGGGGGAAAAAAATAGTGATGGTTTTGATGTCTTAAACTTACCCCAAAAGAACCGGTTAAAGGGATGGCCAGGCGTAGATGTATGGCACTGTAGTTGTTGCAGGCGGCAGGAATCATTTTGTAAGACCTGATTAAATTCTGTATCCCAAGTGTCAAATAACAGCATTTAAGTTGGTAAGACGTGTCGGTTGATGAGATTAACAAAATTATAGTATTGCACACCTGAGTCCACAGCTTGTACCTCCCGCTCCATGGCTTCAGCTTTAACCAAAGGTGAAACGAAAAACTGGGAAAACCTGAGAAGGAAACATAGTGAGAGTAAGAATAATCACCTTTCACGTGGCTTCGTTCTGTTTGAGGGGGGTGGGGGTGATAAGCACCTTCAAAGATGAAGTTAAGAGAGGAAGAAGAAAAAGCTACTTAATGTACTCCCTCCATTAAGATTTAAGTTTAAATTAAACACACCTGACCAATCAGAAACAAAAGATTATATCAGGGTTATGTGGAAAGTACTGAAACAACTACTTCTTCTGTGAAAAAGTAGAGTAGTTATTTAAATGGCGAATCAAGGTCAAAGTTTCCCAATTAAGAATAACTCCCAACTATTTCCACAAGGGACGAATCGGAGAAAGTCCGAACTTTTGGGACAGAGTATTGGTCAAGTTCCAAATGTCCACATTGCACCAGTACGATCCAAAAGAAGTTAACAGCAACAAACGACCATGTAGAAGAAAACCATACCACGATAGAATAACTTCTTGTCTGTGTTTGAACTATTATCAGGGGATTAAGAAAGATCATGTGCTAGAAATGTATAATCTTTACAGACAATATAATTCCAGCTTAAGCTTCAATAAAAAATCATATCTTGACTCGTATCAGGCATCTGCTGCTTTTTTGTGCACCCTGTAGCATCTTTCCTTGTACTGCGCCAGACACACAGCCATATGCAAATAGCATCAACTTTCTGGGGTGTGGTAAGAATGATGCACCGCACATGACTGTCAGATGCCATTATGTCAGGACATAATAGGGCCTATTGTTCAAAAGGACATGGAAAAAAAAGGAATTTCTCTAAGTTTTGGGTTTAGCAGTAATTTTTACATTAACATATAGGAAGTTGCAAAGACATAAAAAGAAAAAAGATGCTCCAGACGAGACTAGCTTCATCAGATAACTTACATAATTAACTAATGTTAGAGGCTCATAAACTTAAAATGAGATGCAAAACACGCATTTTACCTTCTCAGGGCACCCTTAAGGCAATCCTTCTTAACTTCAAAATGGTAGCAGGTGTGTTCTGTTTCTGTGTATGCATTTGAACACCCTCCACGCTTGGACAAGTAACTGTCATACTAGCAAAGAAAAGAGTCAAACAGAGTAACACATTCTCAAACTGACTTGAGAATTGGCACTTCATTCCTCTACACCATGGAGTCATATTTCTAAATGCTTTAAAATTAGCATGTGAGAAATTGCAAAGAAAACGTAAATGGGAAAGGATGACAATTTCAGTGAGATTGAGCAATAACCCAGTAAAGGATACCACAAACATATCCAGACGCAAGAATAGAACAACATACCTCATTTTCATCTGGAAATTCAGTGCTTCCCATGAATAGCATGTGTTCTGAATGCATAAGAAATATGAAGAATTACTTGAGGGTCAAGATGCATTATATCAAAATATAAATTGCCAAAGTCAGTTGTGCGATATGGTCTCCAGCATTATTGACACTGGTGAATGAGAAAGTTGAATTTTAATATTAATTGGTTTGGATAGGAGGAAAAGAAGATAAAAAGAAGGAAATTGCAGATAGAAATAAGAATATTAGTTTACAAATGTGGTTTAAGAAGAAGAAAAACAAAAAAAGCAGGTAGGGAAGAAAGGAAAACCTGTATCGCCTCACATTCAATTAGTAATTGCTAGGGAAAAAAGGGTAGAGTATAGAGGAAAGGCCAATTATACGCTGAATTTCGAACCATGGGTGTGCTGGCCCTCGGAGATTTCTCGATTACAAAAAATAGAAGTGTTTTCTTCCAGATGAAACACGTGAGAAGGAAATCTTTTGACATTCCATCATTTTCCTTCTCTCCTATCCCCCAGACAGAAAATGCTACTCTACTTTTCATCAACACAATCATATTTTTGCTAAAGTGTCTCATGAGCTCAATCATCATGATCATAAACCAAACTTCTATTTTATGATTAAACAATATGTTAAAAGTTCATCCATGAATTGGACATCTTGCAACAACTTTTTTCGAAATGGAAAGAGGTATCCTTTAAGAAAGAAGCCAAGAAGTAGTATTCACGGTTTCAACCCCAGCAGCTTTGCTGAGACTGCCTAGCCTATTCAATTCGATTACATTTCTTCTAGCAAATCTAGTAAAGAATGTGCATCCTCCCTATAGCTCTCTTGTGCACCAAAAATGAGATAACAAAAAACAATTAAGCTTAATTTTCTGGTAAGAGCTAAGCCTATCGTCAAAAACTCTGGCATTCCTTTCCTTCCATATGCGCCCCCCCCCCCCCCCCCCCCCCAAAAGCAACCTGTTTAATATTTGCCCCTCCATTGTTCAAGATACTGAGAAGAGATGCAGTGTTGTTGGCCATTGTCCAGGAGATTCTAGCCAAATTAAGGTAGAAATGCCAAAGTTGAGTAGTGACTAGACAGTGTATAAAGAGATGGGAAACTGATTCCCCATCTTTGCCACATAGACTACACCTAGCATGTAGCTGAATTCCTCTCCTAATAAGATTATCCTGAGTTAGAACAGCTTCCTTTGCTACTAACCATGTGAAGCATAAGACTTTTGTGGGCGCCCTGACCCTCCAAATTTGTTTCCATGGCCATCCTTGAGTAGGATTAGGACTATTGTTGATGAAATGATAAGCAGATTTCACTGAAAAGGATCCTGATTTGTGACCCTTCCACATTAAAGCATCTTCCTCTTATGTGAGACCTCGGAAGGCTTCTAAGGTCTCCCAGAAATCTGCCACACTTTGCAACTCCCACTCATTTAAGTTCCTTCCGAAAACAATGTTCCGCCCATGTGTGGATTTTGCTTCTGCTACTGAAATTCTTGGATTCACAGCAATGTTATATAAAGTCTGGAAACTGATCTTTTAGAGGAGTGTGCCCAAACCATGTGTCACTCCAGAAGAGAACTCTTCTTCCATTTCCAACCTTGATAATCAGTAATGAACCTCCATTGTCCCCTAATTGTTTTCCAAACACCAACTCCATGTGGGGATGATACTGGTTTGGTGCACCAAGGTCCTCCTTGGCCATACTTCTCTTGTATCACCCTTCTCCATAAAGTTGTTTCCTCCAAATTATACCTCCATAACCATTTTGCAAGGAGACTGTTGTTCTGTCCCTTAGGTTTCTGATACCTAAACCACCTGCCTGCTTAGAACACAAAAGAGTATCCCATTTGACTAAGTGAATAGTCTTTTTCTCACTATTTCCTTGCCAGATAAATTTCTTCCTAGGGAATCAATCTTTTCCTCACCTTAGTAGGTATTGGGAATAAGGACATCACATAGGAAGGCAGTGCATCTAAGACACTATTCACCAGAGTCATCCTGCCACCAAGTGACAAGTATTGACTCTTCCATCTTGAAAGTCTTTTTTCACTCCTTTCAATCACCCCTTGCCAGATTTCTTGCGACTTGTTTTTGGAGCCCAAAGGAAGGCCTAATTCTGTATGTTTGGAACTTCATTTACCTGATATAGCTTACACTTTCACCAGTTAACATGTAAACCTGCAACAGCTTCAAAAGTTGTTAATATCAGTCTGAGATGAAGCATATCTTCTGGTTGAGTTCCCAAGAAAATGATAGTCATCTGCATACAGGAGATGTGAAATCTCTAGTGTGAGAAAGCACGGGAGAAAATATTATTAATCATCTTAAGTGTCGTACAACGCCCTATTTATATAGGGCGATTACATAATAATAGGTATTTACACGTGGGACACTATACATGACTAACTACTTAACACTCTCCCTCAAGCCGGTGCATATAAATCATATGTACCGAGCTTGTTACAAATGTAACTAATACGAGAACCAGTAAGATACATAGTGAAAATATTTGCTAGTTGATCATTCGACTTCACAAACTTTGTAACAATATCTCCTGAGAGTATCTTTTCTCTGACAAAGTGAGAGTCGATCTCAATGTGTTTAGCCTCTCATGGAACACCGGATTTGACGCAATATGAAGAGCAGCTTGATTATCACACACCAATTCCATCTTGCTGATTTCTCTGAACTTCAACTCCTTGAGCAACTGCTTGTTCCAAACTAGCTCACACGTTGCCATAACCATGGCCCGATATTCGGCTTCGGCGCTAGATCGAGCAACCACATTCTGTTTCTTACTCTTCCGAGAGACCAAATTACCTCCTACTAACACACAATATCCAGACGTAGAACGTCTATCAGAAGGTGATCTTGCCCAATCAGCATCTGTGTACCCAACAATCTGCTCGTGGCCTCGATCCTCGAATAGTAATCATTTGACTGGAGCTGACTTTATATACCGAAAAATGCGAACAACTGCATCTCAATGACTACCACAGGGAGAATCCATAAACTGGCTTACAACACTCACCGGAAAAGAAACGCCAGGTCTAGTAACTTTGAGGTAATTCAATTTGCCAACCAACCTTCTATATCTCGTAGGATCTCTAAGAGGTTCCCCCTGTCCAGGCGGAAGCTTAGCATTCGAATCCATAGGATTGTCAACAGGTCTGCAGCCCAACATTCCAGTCTCCTCAAGAATGTCTAAGGCATACTTCTGCTGTGACACAACAATACCTGAGCTAGACTGAGCGACCTCAATACTTAGAAAATACTTCAATCTGCCCAGATCCTTAGTCTGGAATTGCTGAAAGAGATGTTGTTTCAGATTAGTATTACCATCCTGATCATTGTCAGTAAATCAATAATAACATAAACCACCAGATAAATACACAGATTAGGAGCAGAATGCCGATAAACACAAAGTGATCAGCTTCACTACAAGTCATGCCGAACTCCCTAATAACTGTGTTGATCTTGCCAAACCAAGCTCGAGGGGACTGTTTCAAACCATATAGTGACCTGCGCAATCGGCATACAAGACCACTAGACTCCCCCTGAACAACAAAACCAGGTGATTGCTCCATATAAACTTCTTCCTCAAGATCGGCGTGGAGAAAAGCATTCTTAATGTCTAACTCATAAAGGGCCAATGTCGTACAGCAGCCATGGACAAAAAGAGACGAACAGATGCTACTTTGGCCACGGGAGAGAAAGTGTCACCGTAATCAAGCCCAAAATTTGTGCATCCTTTTGCAACTAGACGAGCCTTAAGCCGATCAACCTGGCCATCCGGACCGATTTTGACTGCATAAACCCAACGACAACCGACAGTAGACTTACTTGAAGAAGAGGAACAAGCTCCCAAGTGTCACTCGCATGTAAAGCAGACATCTCGTCAATCATAGCATGTCACCATCCTGAATGAGATAGTGCCTCACCTATAGACTTAGGGATAGAAACAGTGGACAAAGATGATATAAAAGCATACTGAGGTGATGACAGACAATGATAACTTAAACTGACATAATGAGGATAAGGATTAAGAGGAGACAAGTCTGCAGTAGGTGCAGAATCTGATGCAGGACGTGAATCACCTGGGCTTGATGTTGGACGTGGACGGCGATGATAAGTCAAAAGTGGTGGAGCTGCAGAAGGATGAATTGGACTAGGTGGTGGAACTGGAGCTATAGGTGGTGGAGTTGCAATGGGAGTTGTAAGTGGTGGAGCTGGATTTGGAGGAAGATGAATGGGAGATAGTGATTGAACCGATTTTGACCCATTTTGACTGCATAAACCCAACGACAACCGACAGTAGACTTACTTGAAGAAGAGGAACAAGCTCCCAAGTGTCACTCGCATGTAAAGCAGACATCTCGTCAATCATAGCATGTCACCATCCTGAATGAGATAGTGCCTCACCTATAGACTTAGGGATAGAAACAGTGGACAAAGATGATATAAAAGCATACTGAGGTGATGACAGACAATGATAACTTAAACTGACATAATGAGGATAAGGATTAAGAGGAGACAAGTCTGCAGTAGGTGCAGAATCTGATGCAGGACGTGAATCACCTGGGCTTGATGTTGGACGTGGACGGCGATGATAAGTCAAAAGTGGTGGAGCTGCAGAAGGATGAATTGGACTAGGTGGTGGAACTGGAGCTATAGGTGGTGGAGTTGCAATGGGAGTTGTAAGTGGTGGAGTTGGATTTGGAGGAAGATGATTGGGAGATAGTGATTGAATCTCCAAAAGATGAAACCGGTAGCACTTCAGAAATATCTAAGTGATTACCTGGACCTGTGAAGTATGATTGGGTTTCAAAGGAGGTAACATCAGCGGACATAAGGTACCGTTGGAGGTCACGAGAATAGCATCGATACCCCTTTTGCGTTCTCGAGTAACCCAGAAATAAGTACTTAAGAGCACGAGGAACTAACTTATCTTTTCCTGGAGTAAAGTCATGAACAAAACACGTGCTTCCAAAGACACGAGGTGGAAGAGAGAACAAAGGTAAGTTAGGAAACAGGACAAAGAATGGAACTTGATTCTGCATAGCTGAAGATGGCATACGATTATTAAGATAACAAGATGTAAAAACTGCATCCCCCAAAAACGCAACAGAACATGAGATCGTATGGGTAGGCTGGTAGGGTATGCGCAGTTTCAATAAGATGTCTATTCTTTCTTTCAGCTACCCCATTTTGTTGAGATGTGTACGGACAAGATGTTTGATGAATAATCTCATGAGAGTTCATAAACTGCTGAAATGGGTAAGACAAATACTCTAAGGCATTATCACTACAAAATGTGCGGATAGAGACCCCAAATTGATTTTGAATTTTAGCGTGGAAGGTCTGGAAAATAGAAAACAACTCAGATCGACTTTTCATCAAAAATATCCACGTGCACCTGGAATAATCATCAATGAAACTGACAAAGTAGCGGAATCCCAAGGTAGAACTGACCCGACTAGGACCCCAAACATCTGAATGGACTAAAGTAAAAGGTGACTCTGCTCGCTTATCAAGATGCCGAGAGAAATGGTAGTAGGTATGCTTACCGAGCTGACATGACTCACACTCTAGAGGACAAGTGAGATAAACCAGGTACCATTTCCTAAAGTTTTGACAAACTGGGATGTCCCAACCGTTTATGTAATAAATCTGGTGAATCAGTAACATGACAAGTTGTTGAAGGAAGACAAGATGTGAGTCATGTGATTTTGCAAGGATAAGGTAATAAAGTCCATCTGATTCACGCCCAGTACCAATGATCCGCCCCGTACTACGTTCCTGTATAAAAACAAGGTCATCAAGAAATAAAACAGCGCATTTAAGTGAATTGGCTAAGTGACTAACGGCTATGAGATTAAAAGAACTATCGGGAACATAAAGAACTGAATCTAAAGGTAAGGAAGGAAGTGGGCTTGCTTGACCTATTGTAGTTGCCATGGTTTAAGATCCATTGGGCATTAGGCATTAGGCATTGTGACTATTGGAAGAGATTGAGCATATGAATAGTGACAAGAGATCTGTTACCAGAAAAGATGCACCTGAATCAATGACCCAAGACTCAGAGGTTGAAGATTGGTAGACACAAGTCACGCTACTATCTGTTTGAACAACGGAAGCTATCCCTGAAGATATTTGTTTACATGCTTTGTACAAAAAGAACTCAATATAATCCGATAAAGAAATCATCTGGATTTGATTCAATGCATTGGATCCATCGGATTTTGAGTCAAAGGCTTCTAATACGAATGACATTATAATGTTCACGCCGGAAAAATCGAAAACCCTTCTAGAAATTACTATTAACGCCTGAAAAATTAGAAAAATTTCTAGAAATCCACTGTTCATGCCGGAAAAATCGCTGTTCACATCGGAAAAATATAGAAGTGGTCGGAATTTGGTTTAAATTAGGGGTGGGCATAATACAGATCGAACCGAAAAAATCGGCCGAACCGAAACTTTCGGTTTATTTGGTTTCAGTTTCGATTTTTCCGTTTATTCGGTAGGTTTGCAGTTTATAGTTTTAAAAAGTTCGATGTTCGGTTCGGTGATCGGTTTTAACGGTTCGATTTTCGATTAAACCGAAAAACCGAAATTTTTTACAAGTTTGTTTACTCATAGTCGCTTATCGTGTTACTCTTTCTTAGCCTTAAAGCCCAAGACTAATTCAGAAGCCAAAGCCTACTACAGATCATTCATAGTTGGACTGATACCACTCTTCTCCTTCTGTGCTGGAACTTACTCTTCGCGAGCTAACGTGTAAGTTCCCCACTTCCCCTTTTCTTTTGGTCCTCAATTAGCAAAGTCTTTCTCATTAGGGCCAATTTCATTTTCAATTCATCTCAGTTCGACAATTCCTTACATTTAATATCATTTTATTTAACGTATCCCTAAAATCTGAATTAGTCCAGATGGATTTTTGAGTTAATTTAATAGAACATGATAGCTATTATTTCTTGTAATTAACTATTTTTTTTGGGTCTCCGAAAAGTAAATTTGGAATTTGCGTGTGATTGTTACTCCTCCTTTCCAGTTTATGTGAACCTATTTCCTTTTTGGTCCGTTCCAAAAGGAATTACCCCTTTCTAAATTTGGAAACAATTTAGCTTAAACTTACAATTCTACACGTAATGAGAAGCTTTTATAACCACACAAATACTCTGGGCCCTTTTTTGACTTGTTTTGGACCACATATTCCAAAAGTCTTCATTTTTTCTTTAACTTCATGCCTAGTCAAACAGGTTCACATAAATTGGAACGGAGGGAGTAGAATGTTAGATTTTAAATTAGGTATATTGTCTCACGTTAGGAGAAAACGTATTGTGTAGGCATTTGTAGTAGCTTCTATGTACCAATCTCTTTACTTATTTTTGATAAAACGAGCTTAATCAAGAATCCGGTAACTATTTTTCTCCATGATATTATTTAAGTTTGAAAACTAACAAAGTTTTGAACTGTTATTTAGTAATAGGATAAAGTTGAAACAAGGTAAGAGCTCGAAACTGTGCACCTAACTCTTAAACCGAAAAACCAAACCGATTAAAACGAACCGAACATGAATAATCCGAACAGAACCGAAGTTATAATGGTTCGGTTTTGGTTATTAAAATCATAAACCGAAAAACGAATAAACCAAACCGAAATTCTACAAAACCGAACTGACCGATGCCCACCCCTAGTTTAAATTGGATGGGTAGGCTTGGAATTGCAAGGCGATGACACTGTTAAACAGAAACTTTTTCAAATTCTAGCTGGAACAGCCCTGACGCGCTAGCGCGTGAGACAGACGCCCCGCCGGCGGCAGATCTCTGACATGCGCGTCGGGGCGCGTGAGTGGGCTTTTTTAGGAGAATCTTTGTGGGGTTTGGCCGCCTCTCTCTTGGGAACCTTGTGGTGCTGTTGGATTTTCACAACACTGATAATAAGTGACTTTGACGCAAATAGTCACTTAGGTCACCGGAAAATCGCACGGTGACTGAGTTCTTTTTTCTCGGAGTCGCTGGAATTTATGCACAGCGATAAATATCTCACAATTGCTCTGATACCATGTGAGAAAGCACAGGAGAAAATATCATTAATTATCTAAAGTGTTGTACACCGCCCTATTTATATACAGTGATTACATAATAACAGATATCTACTTCTCGATGTGGGACACTATACATGACTAACTACTTAACATCTAGTCTGCAATTTTCTCGGTTAGACACCTTAAACCCCTTGATCCATCCATTTGACTTTGCAATGTTGATCATCTAATTCAGCCTTTCCATTGCCCTTAACCCCCTTTTTGAAGAGAAAAAACCTTGGGGTGAGCCATTAATCAAGATAGAGAATTTTATAGTGCTAACGCAGAAACGGATCCGGTTAATCCACTTAGTTCCAAAGCCCATATGAGACATTAATCTCATATGGAACTTCCAGTTGACATGGTCGTAGGCCTTCTCTATGGACTCATTTATTCAAATCATTGTGATCTAAACCTCTTATAGGTCCTAAACCAAGTGGCATGTGATATATAATTCTAACAATGTAGCTTCAATATGATTATGCTCCGCTAAGACCTGAAGCAAGTAGTGGATGTCCGGCGTTAAAGATGTTACAAGTGTAAAAATGTCAAGCCAAGAAAATGACGAGTTCAGACTTTGATTTCCAGACAAGGTTCAGTAATATTCAAGTTGAACTATATAATTCAAGAAGCAATGGTAAAGGAGCATAGCCGAGTTTGAAAGTTATGAGGGGCATCAAACTGTGCAGTATGGGTTTTTTGCGCGAATCTGACAGTGAATCCGTTGCATACCTACTTTTGCATTGTTCATATTCATGGGAAGTATAGACCTTGTTCCTAAATGTATTTGGGGTGTAATGGGTGTCTCCAGCAAGTTGAAATCAGCAGTACAGAGCGGGCGGTCGCAGAAGATTAGGGAACAACTACCACAATACATATGGAACACTGTCCATTTCAGCATTTTTTGGTCATTATGGCAGGAAAGAAACAACAGAGTGATTTTAAAACAGGCATAGAACAATAGTAATGAAATAAATGGTCTTGCAATTGCTATGTAGGCGTTTGGACATGCATTCCAAAAAAAAATTTGGAATTTGAAATTTCACTAAAATCTCAATTGAAGATGAAGTTGTGTTTGGTTATAATATTTGCAACATATTTGGATGTCTTTTTTTTTAAAATCACGAAACATGATTTATACCCCATAACTTGTAAAAAATATCAAAACCACCCCAATTTGATTATCCTACTTGAAATAAACAATCAAAATGCTATTGTTTAACTCATATCTGTTTTATTGCAACACCAGAAGATGCAAAATCAATATCACATTTTTTAATTCTACTAATACACAAAGAGGAATTTAAGCCAAAAACAATATGAATATGAACAAGTTATTCTTTAATAACTATTGGGGTCATTTTATAAATTTTAAAAGTATAGGGTAAAATTTGTAAAACTAAAAACTAGCAAATTCCCATTTTCAATTGAAAAACTGGTGAGAACCAGTTTTTCAAATTTGAAAATGGATTTTCAAGTGAAGTTAAAAAATTTGGTAAGAATGGTATAACCAAAAATTGTTTTGAAAAAAAAAACATTTTGAAAAATGTAAAATATTTTATAAACTTTTTGGACTCCCTACATGTTTAAGGGAAGAGATAGTCATTTTCTACTGTACAGATTGGCACCTTCTTGGTGCAATCAATGAAATTATCGACCTGGAAATTGTATACATATGAAATGTTAAAAGAGAAACAAAAAAAAACATACCTAATATAATCTGGCAGTGGGATCTGGAGAGGGTAGTGTGTACGCAGACTTTACGCCTACCTTGTGGAGGTAGAGGCGGTTTCGGAAGACCCTCGGCAAAAAGAACACTAAAAAGGGAACACTAAGAATTGGCTTATTGGGTGCATATGAGCCGATATCACAGTAATATGCACCGACTCTAGTGTGATTAGAGAATAAAGAACTCAATCGGAGATTGGACCCTTGAGTTGATTCTTGACCAATTATAAATTAACCTTGCTTTAGTTCTTTGCAATTCTAACAAGGGAACATCCCTACATAAGTTGTTATTGTTCATAAATCTCGATTTGGAACCATATTGCAAATCATCATAAAAGTTATGCATGTCAGCTAAGCTCATCTTCTCGATGGAATAACATCTCAATTTTCAAAAACAATCAATTGAATAAGATCTCGTTAATCTCTGTTAGTGTGCAAATCACAAATGACATCAAAGAACTCTCAATCTGCTATTTCTCTTTCTTCACTGCTCCTCCAATCTCCCATTACTATTCTCACTGCATAATAGCTAGCCAAGCAGCTCTCGGTTCATTATTTAGGTTGTTGAAATCTCTCCTTTACTTTGCCATTCTAACAACAACAAACCCAGTTTGATCCCAACATGTGGGGTTTGGAGAGGGTAGTCTGTACGCAGACCTTACCCCTAACTAATGCAGGTAGAGAGGCTATTTCCAATAGACCCTCGGCTCAGGAAGGGCAAGAAGAAAAACTTTGCCATTCTCAGTACGTAAAAATTAGAGACTCTCCACCTTATGAATATTCGATAAACCAATATACGCTACCAAACCCCTTTGCACTTGCCCACTCTGTAAGGTCTCCACATGCTTTCCAACAAGAAGTAGGCCTGCCATTTCCACTATTTCCCCAAGTCATAACAACAAATAAAACAAACTAATACGAGAGAACTATTACACCTGGTTTGTTCACTATGCCTCAATCATATTTACACACGAGAACACAATAGTAAATAGCATTCAGTTTTCCCTTTTCACTTCCTTTGATAGTTAAAAGACTTGCCGTGCTTGCTAATTCATTCAACACTCCACTCCTCTCCCATAAATGATTAGAGAAACCCTTAGCTTAGTCAAGTACTATTGAAAAACCATCCTAATTTATGATCAACTAAGTAGATGTCCAAGCTTCTTCTTTTTTTTAATTTAATACAATGGCGTCCGAGCCAGCTTGCGTGCGCTTTGACTATGCAACAAGATACCTGCTACCTCCCAGCAAAGGTACCGGGTAAGTAATTTTGCGGCTGAGGTAGATGGAAAGAAATCGCCTAGTTTTTTTTAGGTAACGTTCAAGCAAGAGTCAACAACTTGTACTCTTGATGAACAATATAATCAATCAGCTTCTCTAGGGGTTTTCAATCAATGATGATTTGCATTACCACCACACGAACTATGAACACAAAGTAATTTAGTAATATAATAATAATATGCAAAACTAACCAAGAAAATGTGCAAGACCCTGAGCAACATAAGGATCAACAAAACTGCCCATTCTCACACACATTGCAGCTGCTGCCTGCAAAATGCCACCAAATAACTGAGAATTTTAAAAAAATAAGAATTGAATAGCAACATATACCTAATCAATTAGTCGATTAGAATTAAAAGAAGCAGACCTTTTTCTGTGAAGCACCTTTACTCCCTTTGTCCTTAACTTCACTATCTTCTTCATCAGCGCCGTCAGTTTCTTCTTCGTCAAAATCGCTATCTTCTGTTTCTTCTTCATCATCTTCACTTCCTTTGTCTTCTTCGGATTCGTTGTTTTCGTTTTCGGAATGTTCTGGAAGTCCATCGGGGTAAATATCAGGATCATGAACTAGAAGAGCACAGAGGCCATTAGGGAGTTGCATGTATCTGTAGAGACGCTTATCGTGCGGCGACTTTTCTACTAAGTCATCAGCTGTCAAAGTACGGCCGCCGCCTACCGCCATTGTTTTCAATAAGAATTTCTGTGAGAGAGGGAAAAGAGATACTAGTGCTTTCTTTACACTCTCAGCACAGAAAGTATTGTTTGACGTCTGTTGCAGGTATTGTCTAGGGTCGCGTCGGTCGGTGTTTAAGCAATATTTCCGCTGACCCGCTGTCTAGGGCCTATTCCGGCTCCAAGTTTCTCATTTGCACATCACCAACCTAAACCCTTCCAATAAGATTTTCTTTTTTATAAAAAATTTTCAAAACAAATTCCAATCTGTCCAGATATAATATTTGAAATATTCAAAAAAAATTGTAATTATTTGCTTTATGTTATAAAATAATAAAAGAAAAAGAATATTGCAGAGAAAAGCAGGGAGAGAGAATTTGTATTGATTTGGGATGATTATAATGGAATAGAACCCCTCTATTTTTAGGGTAAATGTGGCTTAGCCACCAATAAACAAACTCTAAAATCTTTCTAAAATATGGACATTTACTTTAAATAAAATTCTATTTATAACACTCCCCCTTGAATGTCTATTCAACATATAATGTGCCTCGTTAAAACCTTAACTAAAATAAAACCATTTTCAAAAAAATCTAGTGAAGGAAAAAGAGTACACATATCTAACAATACGCCTTTTGGTTGCTTCGTTAAAAACCTTGCAAGGAAAACTCAGTGGGACAAAATTTTGTAAGGAAAAGAGTACAATGTGTATTAACTCCCCTTGATGAGAGCATCAACTCACATCTTTAGGCATTCACATCCCGATCTTGTACACTAGCTTCTTGAAGGTTGACGTCTGTTGAGATTTGGTGAACAAATTAGCCATATTAACTTGAATGAATATGTTGCACCTTGAGATCATTCCCGACAGAGATGAATTGTCTTCATATGATCTTGTTGGAACCGTCATTTCAATATCATAACATAGGGGCAAAAACTCTTGCTATCATATTATCATACGTATAGCTATAGCGAGATATATTTGTGCACAAATTGCAATGAGGATGTGATACTTCAAGATCAAGAATTTTATATGCTTTAAGCAATTTAAATCCTTCAGGGATTGTCATAAGTTAAGTCATACAAGCCATATAAATGGACTTAGATTTATATCAATTTTCATGTCACGCCAGACATATAAAATACATAAAAGTGATTGTACACACCATTGACTTTATACTTTCTAGTGTTTGAACTATATGTCCAAAACGACATGTCTTTCATATGAAACCAATTCTATTTGAATTGTGTCTCTTCCATTTGGCCAATATTTTTTTGTCTATAAGCAACAGACTTAAGATCATCATCTATACTTAGCGCTAGATAGATGTCGTCGACGAACATTTTATATCGGTTCCATCCTTTCCTTTTTTCATATAGATATAATATAGAGATTTTTTCATTCATATTTGCATGTACCTAAACCTCTCTTGAGGCTTTATAAAAATGTTATGTCATGTGCTCTTCTAGATCACTTGCCTCCTTATTATGATCATCTGCTCATCTTCTATTTCAAGAATTTTATTTGAAACCGATTTGTCTATGCGCTTTAAGTGTACCACAGACTTTGTCCTTGTAGGACTTATTCTAATAAGAGTATTTGCAGTGAGAATATAGTTGCTTTTTGGTCAGCAAATGCGTCTGGCATGCTTTGTAATATATTGCAGATGAATTATCTTTTTATGAACTTCAAGTTCATATTATCTTATTCGAGGATCTTGATGTACAAATGATAATTCATTTTACGTAACTTTTCCTCAACTGTTTATCCCGTCTCCCCCCTCATGTTAGAATAACTAACTTGCTTACTCAACTTTGAAAATTCACCTTTGTGCGTTATGATGTTAATCAAAATATACATCGCACATCAATAATAATAAAATAAAATTATTTGGTTCCAATCATGAACCACTTGTAAGGGAGAATGTAATATACTTTCGTATATAACCTATGTCATACTGATATAGATAACATTGTTCTCATAAGCAATAGTTTCACTATTTAGTGGAGGCATGCTATAAGTTATTTTGCTAAACTAGCTGTGATGTAAATCAACTTATCAAGAGGAACTGTCTTGAATAGAAAATATGGAAATTATGGTCGAAGTTAAAGTTGTTGAGCAAGTTACCTCGCAAACATCAGGTTGCGGGTTAATAATAATCGCACATGTAGCCATCTCATAGATGCATCTTATGTGGTATACATGGCAGGTGAATGGGCCCATATTCACCTTTGATATTTCCATCATTTAGTGGATTCAACCCCAATTTTAGTTGGCCTATTAATTAATGAGAACAAGCAACGTAAGAGAATTCGTAAAGAACTTTCTAATTCTTTAATATTTACCCCTGTGAATTCTTTTATATTTTTGCACATCATACTCAAGTTAACATGGCTAAATCAATTATGCCAACTGAATAAATTATCAATATTGATAAACTTCGGGTTTACATCAGGACGTGTGCAATTATCAATAAACTCCAAGTTTATTATGATATGTATATCAATAAACTTCCATTTTACTGTGGCATTCTTTTATTTATGTAGTATAAACTGGAGAATAAAGCAGGTAGCTTTTCATATACATATTACCCTACTATAAGTTGTAGTAATAGAAGATATTAAATATTTTTTTATTTGTAGTCTCAATATAACCAACCGCTTTCGCGAATACTTTAGAAACTAAATAAGTTTCTTTGAGACTTACTACGACATAATACCTTTTTGATAATCAATTTTATTTCTCCAAAATGGTATAATTGGCTCTTCCAGAGCTTTCAATTAATTTTTCACTACCACATATTCATCAACATCCATATGGTGAATATCTCTTTTGAGGATAAAGTTATATCATTATGGTCATGGTCAAAATCATTATATAAAAGAATGATGCTTCTATTACTTTTGCCATGTAATAATCGCATTGCCATAATATTTTGGATAATCACAATAGGTACATGATCAATGGTCACTCATGCCATAATAATGAAATTATTTTCTTATTTCATCTCAAACCTCTTTCTAGAGGTGAGTGTGATTTATTCACCACCACTAGCGTGTTCATATTCTTGCAAGAATGAATATGTATTCATAAATCACATGTTGTCACATTCACATCATGAATATCTATATATGGTTTACAAAATCTCATGTCAAATCGATGACAAATATTACTTTTCACAAAGTGAAGGATTATTTTGAGAATCCTTATTGTTCTTGTATATGGCCAAAATCGGAGAGTCCAATTTTGAAGCCACAGTGGCATTCCGCGCCCGGACCCGAGAGGATCGGATCAGATTTCGAAGCTTGACCCCGAGGTGCATCCCTCGAAGGAGCATATCGAAGGTTCCCTGTGCCCGACCTCGGGGCAGTACAAATCAATGACAGCCATGGAAAAACGAAAAATTCCCAAGAACACGTGGTTAGAGCTGACCAAGCCTGCAAAAATAGTACAAGTCCGTACTGAGCCATTAAAAAGTTGTACCAATAGCATTACATTGTCATAATTAAACTTGTACTATGTTGGGATTCTCCCTCCTATATAAAGGAGACCCTTGTCATTTTGTAAGACACATGAATATTAAATACAACAAGAGCATTCTCTGCTTTCTTACCTAAGCGTGCTTGTTGAATCAAGTCACTACATGGTTTTGAAGATTGACAAATGCCAACCCAGTTGAACCAGGTCCATCAGGGCAAACATAGTCAAACTGACCCATTGGCACGAGAAGCGTCCATGCACAAGAGATAAACATTATCTGTGAACTAAGAGGTTATCTCCTAAGCGAAAAGGTTGCAAATTGATAAGAAGATGGATTTCGATTTCAGGTAGGACAGAATCAAGATCAAGAAAGTTGAGATAAACACAAACTCTTCCACCAAGGAAGAGTTGCATTAGAACTGAACAACATCTCAACTACTGATTCTATAAAATGTTGAAGCATTCCTGCTGAAGAATTTACGCACAAACACAGAAGTGAAACAAGAACTGAAAGCAAAATTATCAAAGCAATTTTGCAAGCAGAATCCTTGTGCGACATAAAAGCTACTTGAACCATCTAGAAGAACCAGTTCCATCTGTTGTCTTTTGAGTCTAGTTGGTTGTAGTAGGTGATTACATATTGTATCTTTCAGCTTTATCTAGAAGCAATTGTAATAGGTACACACTGTTCAAGTTAGAGTTAACTTGAAGTTTGTCGCAATTAGCTAGAGGCTAGTTTGCCACAAAGGGATTAGAGTTAGTCCTTAGGTTTACAAAAGAGTTTATTTTGTAAATGTTGTTTGGCTCATTGAAATAGTGAAGAATTTGGGAAAATCCTACTGGGAAGTAGGTCGTGGTTTTTTCACCGTTTGAGCCAGGTGTTTTCCATGTAAAATTATTGTGTTCTTTAAATTCTGCAGTTACTTTTTTGCAAACTGTAGAAGTTGGAACACCAAGAAGAACCGGGTTCTTCTATAGAGACTGCACTCGAAAATTGGACACCACACAAATCACCCCC
>ML269653.1:36159-129765 GCA_005239495.1 Nicotiana undulata
TGTGGTATTGACGTATAAAACATCAATTGGTATCAGAGCAGGTTATCCTTGAAAAGGCTAACACCTTGGAAAAGATCAAAATGAGTGCACCACCTGGAAACTGGGAGGGTCAATCAATTGCAAGGCCACCACTCTTTAATGGCCAGTATTACTCCTGGTGGAAGAACATGATGAAGGATCACTTGATTGGAGAAGACTATGAACTCTGGGACATAGTCATTGATGGTCATCTAGCCACCATGAAGAAGACTGCTCAAGGAGTAGATGTACCAAAAACTATAGCTGACTGCACTGCTGAGGATCTGAAGAAATGGGAGAAAAATGCTAAGGCCAAAAAGTGGCTGGTTTGTGGACTAGGTCTAGACGAGTATAGTAGGATTCAAAGCTGCACCACTGCCAAAGAAATTTGGGATACCTTACAAGTAGCCCACGAAGGAACACCTCAAGTGAAAAGATCAAGAGGTACTCTACTATACTCTCAGTATGAAAACTTCACTATGAAAGAAGGAGAGACAATCCAAGAGATGTACACAAGGTTCACAACTCTGACAAATGAACTTAAGTCTCTTGGTAGAGTCATTCTTGAAGAGGACATGGTAGAGAAGATCCTGACAAGGGTCTTACCAATTTTCTGGGAAAGTAAAATCACTACTATCCAGGAATCCAAAAATATGGCAACCCTTAGATTGGACGAGCTAATTGGAAATCTTATTGCCTATGAACTTAGAAGGCAGACAATGAAATGGATGCTCCAAAGAAGGAAAGGAGTCTCGCACTGAGAATCACTGAGGGAGCAGATCTGGAGGAGGACGAGATGGCCATGATTACCAAAGAATTCATAAACTTTCTCATAAGGAAGAAGGGAATCTCAAGAGGTGGAAACTACAACAAAGCTAAAGCTCCAGAAAGGCCAACCAACGAGGGATGCTACAAGTGTGGAAAGACTGACCACCGTATCAAGAACTGTCCTCAGTGGGAAGTGGAATGGAAAAAGGAGAGATTTGAAAGAAGGAACAGGAAGAAAGAACTGGTCCAACCCAAGAAAACCACAACAAAAGCTATGTTTGCTGCTTGGGGGGAAAGCTCAGATGAAGAATCAGAAGATGGTGAGAATGAAGAACATGCACTCATGGCAATTGGCGAATCTGATGAGGAATCGTATGAAGAACCAGAGGTAAGTATATCCCATATCAAAAACAAAATAAAATTCCTATCTAAAGAAAAACTCTCTGAGTTGCTACTTGATTTCATGGATGATTCCGAAGAAATAACCAAAGAGAAAGAACAACTCTCTAAAGAGCGTGCAATGCTAAAAGCAAAATGCATGAACCTGGAAATTAAAGTAAGTGAATCTGAAAAGAAAAACACTGTCTTGATGAACCAGGTTCACCCACTTGAAACTAAGATTCTAGAGCTAAAACCTGAAAATTTACAATTAAAGCTAGGAACTAGTAAAAAGATTGTTGATCATTCTCATATCATGTTAGAAGAAAATGTAGGAAAACTAAAGGATAAGATGTATACTAAAGATGAACAGATAAGGACACTTAAATAAGAACTTGGTAAAGTCAAACATGAATTAGATCGAACTTGCAAATGGAATAAATCCTCTGATGCCTTGACATGTCTTCAAGAAAATCATAGTAGCAACCAGAGAGGACTTGGCTTTGGGAGTCAATTTCCCAAGTGGGATCCCAAAAGCAAGTATCTCACTCTCCCTGAGAATAAAGTTTGCACCCACTGTGGTAAGACTGGTCATTACAAAATTGAGTGTAATGCAAAAGAGCAGGGCAGTCGAAGAAATGAGAGCTTTGTTAAAAGAAAAAACTGGTTACCAAACTGGGCCAGAAAAAACTTAATTCATCCTTCCTCTCATAGAAAAGGACCCAAACTAGTTTGGGTTCTTAAGACTAACCCCTGATTTCTTTTTGTAGGTTCAAGTGAGAGGAAGCAGCCAAATTTGGTACTTGGATAGTGGCTGCTCAAAACATATGACATGGAACAAGGAACATTTTCTTTCACTTGAAAACCTCAAAGGAGGAAATGTCTCCTTTGGAAATGAAAAAAAATGTGAAATTATTGGGGTTGGTAAGGTAGGTAAGGATGACACACGTTCCATTGAACATGTGTACTTGATATATGGCTTGAAATATAGCCTGATCATTGTGTCACAATTGTGTGACAGAGATAACATGGTTGCTTTCACCTCCACAAAATATTTTGTGATTAACCTGCTTACTGACAAGATTGTTTTGCAGGGAAAAAGAATGAATAACATCTATGTCATAGACTTGTCCACACTATCAAAAAATAAACTCACTTTCTTAAGTGTGGTTGACAGTGATCCCCTCCTTTGGCACAAACGACTTGGTCACGCGAGTCTAAATCAGCTTAACAAATTAGTCTCTAAGGACTTAGTGGTAGGGCTTCCTAACATTAAGTTCAAGGAAGACAAAGTTTGTGAGGCATGTGCAAGGGGGAAGCAGGTAAGATCCTCATTCAAAAGCAAGAAAATGGTCAGTACCACCAGGACATTGGAACTGGTTCATATGGACCTATGTGGTCGTATGAGAACTCTGAGCAGAGGTGGTAAGAAATATGTAATGGTGCTAGTTGATGATTACTCAAGGTTCACTTGGACCTTATTTCTGACATCTAAAGATGAAGATTTGATATGTTTAAACAATTAGTAAATCAACTAGCATCAATAAGATCTGATCATGGTACTGAATTTGAGAATGCAAAGTTTGCTGAATTCTGTGATGAACATGGTATAAATCACAACTTTTCTGCCCCTAGAACCCCACAGCAAAATGGGTTTGTTGAAAAAAAGAACAGAACTCTTGAATATATGGCTAGAACCATGCTTCTTTCTAGCAAACTACTCCACAGCTTCTGGGCAGAAGCAATAAACATTGCATGCTTCATAATAAATAGATGCATGACCAGACCACTGGTAGAGAAAACTCCTTATGAATTACTTAAAGGGAGAAAGCCCAACATATCCCACCTTAGGGCTTTTAGATGCAAATGCTTTGTGCACAACAATGGCAAAGATTCCCTAGGTAAATTCGATCCCAGAAGTGATGAGGGAGTATTCTTGGGATATTCATCACATAGCAAAGCCTATAAAGTATATAACAAAAGAACTATGTGTGTAGAAGAGTAACATGTTGTCTTTGATGAAACTAACACTCTTTTTGAGAGACAGGAACCAGAAGATGAGGATCTTGGACTGGTCTGAAGCAGTGAACAAATTGAAGCAAATATGGAAGATGGAACAGGTGATAGACCAGGTCCAACTACCCCAAGCAACATGACAAGGGGAACTCAACAGCAAATCACTCTAGACTTTGGCCCTGATCCTGTTCCAAAACAACAAGACACCATGGGATCATCTAGAAGTGAACAACTGGTGCTCAAACTACACAAATATCAAAGCTCTCACCCTCTTGAGAACATCATAACATATTTGACATCCGGAATCAAAACAAGATCCTCTTTGAAAAATCTGTGTGCGTTTGATGCCTTTCTATCCTTGATCGAACCAAAGAACATTGGTGAAGCCTTACAGTACGCTGACTGGGTAAATGCCATGCAAGAAGAGCTGAATAAATTTGAAAGAAGTCAAGTATGGCACTTGGTACCCAGACCACTAGACAGATCAGTGATTGCCACAAAGTGGGTCTTCAGGAACAAACTCAATGAGGATGGAACTGTTACAAGAAACAAGGCCAGACTGGTTGTCCAAGGATATAGTCAAGAAGAGGGAATTGACTATGATGAGACCTTTGCTCCTGTGGCAAGACTGGAGGCAATCAGACTTCTTATAGCATTTGCTGCACACATGGAATTCACTCTCCATCAGATGGATGTAAAGAGTGCTTTCCTCAATGGCTATCTAAAGGAAGAAGTATTTGTCAAACAGCCTCCAGGTTTTGAAAGCAAGGAGTCACCTGACCATGTATACAAACTTGACAAGGCTTTGTATGGACTCAAACAAGCACCAAGAGCATGGTATGAGCGGCTATCAAAATTCCTGCTAGAACATGGATACAAACGAGGTAAAATTGACAGTACCTTGTTCTTAAAGGAAAAAGGTAAGGATCTTCTGGTTGTGCAAATATATGTGGATGATATCATATTTGGGGCAACCTCTGAAAAATTGAGTAAGGAATTTGCTAAACTTATGGGGAGTGAGTTTGAGATGAGTATGATGGGTGAGCTAAACTTCTTTTTAGGCTTGCAAATCAAGCAAAACTCAAATGGAACAATGATCCATCAACAAAAATATGTGAAAGAATTGCTCAAAAGATTTAAAATGGAAGACTCAAAAGAAATTGACACCCCCATAGCCACAACTACAAAATTAGATGTGGATGAACCTGGTTCATCCGTTGATCAAAAGTTATACAGAGGGATGATTGGGTCTTTATTATATCTCAGTGCCAGCAGACCTGATATTGTGTTCTTTGTAGGACTGTGTGCTAGATTTCAGGCAAATCCAAAGGAGTCCCATCTAACTGCAGTGAAGAGAATTCTGAGATATCTGAAGGGCATTACTGATTTATGTTTGTGGTATCCTAAAGGTAGTAATTTCGACCTTGTAGGATATGCTGATGCAGATTATGCAGGTTTCCTGGTTGATAGGAAAAGTACCTCAGGCATGGCTCACTTTTTGGGCTCTTGCCTTGTGTCTTGGGCCACCAAGAAACAAAATTCAGTAGCCTTGTCTACTTCTGAGGCTGAATATGTGGTTGCAACCTCGTGTTGTGCTCAGTTGATATGGATCAAGCAATAACTCATGGATTTTGGTATAGAGGTTGGATGCATTCCTATTTTCTTTGACAACACTAGTGCAATTAGCATGACTAAGAACCCGGTTCATCGTAAGAGAACCAAGCACATAGATGTCAGACACCATTTCCTAAGAGATAACTATGAAAAAGGAATGATCTCAATCGAATTCTGTGCTACTGACAAACAAATTGCAGATATCTTTACTAAGGCACTAAGTAGGGAGCATTTTGAGAGAAACATGCTAGAATTAGGGATGATTAAGATCACCTAATTGAAAAACAAAATGATTTTATTTTGGCTAGAAACACTAAAAATAGGTAACTAACCAGACTAATCATTGCTCAGTATCATGACTTTACTGTCATACTCTCTTGCCATGTATAAATATGATTCCCTGGTTGCTAATGATGTTTTTCTATCTTTGTAAATTGAGGCAAATTAAAGACTGTAACACGATGAACTTGGTTCATCGCTGCTGGTTCATCTGACTGACAAGGTACGTGCTCATCACCATATACTTATTGAAATAATTATAGTCACACATGAGCAGGACTCTATCTATATTTGGTTCATTTCAAATTTTCAGTACTTATCCCAAAATGAACCCGTTTCAAAGAGTCCCATCGAACCTTAATTAGCCTAGATTTAGGGAGTCACAACCGTCTAATCAGTGACACTCCTGCAGCGATTAGACTCCCACTTGACCAAGAATTACGCCCGTTGTACAATTAATAACCACATCGTTGAAAGGCCATCATTACCTCCCCTCTTCAAAAGCATAATCGTCGAACCAAGTTCATCATTCCTCTCATACCAAAGTGATCAACATTCTTCTCTCCCCAAATCTTCATAACAATGTCTTCTACACTAACCCATGCTTCATCTTCATCAACCACCCCTGACTACGGGGTCGGTCTTGAAGACACCGGTTCTAACTCTCCATCTATACACATCTCACACTCTCCCACTAGGTCATCAACCCCTCAAAACCTTCCAGTTCCTGAACTTATCCCTGAACCCACTCCTTCACCCCAATCAGTCCCAGCCGTTACACCTATCCCCACTCCAGCCCCCCAGAAAACGTAGAGTAAATATGTTGGCCAGGAAAACAATTGCATATGGTTCTCTTGCCAGAAATATAAATGAGAAACTTCAAGCCAGCAAGGACCAAGACTCTGAATCTTCTGGTGAGTCTTTCAAATCTGCAAATGAGGATGAAGCACCAGGTTCATCTAACACTGAAAAGGGAAATCTTGAAGTTGGGTCTGCAACTGAAATGGCTGAAAACATGTTTATCTTGATTGGGTCGATAGTGGATGTAGAGGTACCAGATAGGCAAAAAACAATTGGGAAAAATATAAACATTGAGAGAGAGGGAGAAGGGAGTTCAGAAAGGGGATCTGGGAAGGAAGGTGCCACTCTGGCTATTTGTGGCCATGCTCCTATGATTGTTGAGGAAGGAGTCAAAGCTTTAGGGGGAAGCAGCAGCAGGTCTGGAAAGTCTACAACAAGCAGTAGATGAACCTGGTTCATCTATTGAGGAAATGTTGGCTGAGTTGATGAAAAAGTTGGGGGAGTCCTACAATCCCAAAAAGAAGAGAACTCCAAAATCCAAGAAAGCTACTACCCTTGTTCCAACCAAGAAGAGGAAAGCTTCATCTTCTGCTGATGCTCCTGCCCCAAAGAGTCAAGCTACTAGAAGCACTGTTAGTCAAGGAGAAGAAGAATTGGAAAAAGCTCTGAGAGAGAGCAAGAAGAAGAAGTCTGCCAAGGTAAAGGCAAAAGTTGGAGAGCCCATTGAGGCATTTCATGTTGATAACGATGAGATGGACCTGGTCCACCAGGAGGATCAACCAGCACAAGTTGAGGTTGAAACACCAAAACCCAAGAAAGTTAAGGCTTCTTCCAAGAAGTCATCATCTGTGTCTTCCACACCCTCAACACTTGCAAAGAGGACCAGGTTAGTCAAAGAAAGTAAAGATTGTTGATGATGAGGAATGGAGTGGAGAAGAAGTGGAAGTGTCTGGTGAGGAGACTGACAAACTTACAATGTTTGGAAAACGTACTATCTTGAAGGGGAAACTGTTTAGAGACCTTGAGGAATCAGGGATGCTTTTCCTGATGGATACCTTGGATGTGCAAGGGTGGAAGGACATGGTTCTTCACCTTGAGGGAAGGATGGCTAGGAATGAGTTGGTTGAATTTATGGCCAACGCAGTTGTCAAAGATGGAAGGGTATCCTCCACGGTTCAAGGAGTTGAGATTTCGTTTGATGCAAAGGAGTTGGGGGAAATACTGCATATCCCTTATGAGGGTTATGATGATTACACAAGGCAAAGGTGGCCTAATCTGGATGGTTTGCCCTCAGCTCTTTAAATCACCAGGTTTTTCTATGAGAATGAGCAAGAACTTGAGCCCAGGGCAGTGTTTAAGAGTGAGATGAGGCCTCAACACAAACTGTTCTTTGAGTTTGTGATCAAATTTATGCTGCCTAGGCAAGAGCGAAGGCACATTGCCAGCTACATGGATCTCACACTTATGGAATGCTTGTACAGGGGTAAACAGATCAATTGGCGTGCCTTCATCATCCAGCTCTTGGACAGGGTTGTGAATGGAGCCAAGGCACACGCTATACCTTATGGGTTTATCCTGACTGCTGTGCTTGCTCACTTCAAGGTTTCAATGAAGAAGGCTGAATTGGCAACTGCTAAGGACTATTTTGGGAAGAACACACCGCTGACCTTTGACTACATTGTGAATATTCCTGAGGATGAACCTGGTTCATCCAGGAAACTGCCTGTTAATAGCAAGGTCAGGACGCTTGTGCAGGATGGTGAGATAAAGGATGCGGAGATCCTTCGTTTGAACTCTCGCCTTACAAAGGTTGAAGCTGAGCGAGATGCTCTCAAAGATGAATTAGCCAAAGTAAAGGAGAAGAATGAGGGTGTTCTTCATCTAATGCTCTCCCTTCTTCAAGTCAAGACCACAACCTCTACTCCTTCCCAGCCTTAGGAGTCCAGTGCCTAAAAAAAAACCCCTCTACCCAGTTTGGGATTGTCTTATCTTGTTTTGTTTTTATTTTCTATTTTGCTCATGGTTGCAACTGTCCTTATTTCTTTTTGTGTATGGTGCTTGATCAGTTATCCATTCAATGAATTTTGCTTTTTGGTTATTGATTCTTTTTCAGTTTCTTATATAGCTTACATTTGTTGGTTTCTTTTGATGATTAATCCATGCTTTGCACATGCAGTTGCCTCAATGGCCATGAGTAATTGTTAATAATTCTGGTAAGTTTATCATTTTGAAACTTTTCAATGATGCCAAAAGGGGGAAGATATGTGCTTTTCAAAATTTCAAAGATTTTTGTGATATTTATAACCTAATAAACCAGGTCTCTCTATGATGAATGCTTAAATCTATAAAAAGTGTTTATGTTGGATTGAAGTATGTACAGGGTTAAGCACAGAGTTTGTCATCATCAAAAAGGAGGAATTTGTTGAATCAAGTCACTGCATGATTTTGAAGATTGACAAATGCCAACCCAGTTAAACCAGGTCCATCAGGGCAAACATAGTCAAACAGACCCATTGGCACGAGAAGTGTCCATGCACAAGAGATAAACATTATCTATGAACTAAGAGGTTATCTCCTAAGCGAAAAGGTTGCAAATTGGTAAGAAGATGGAGTTCGATTTCAGGTAGGACGGAATCAAGATCAAGAAAGTTGAGATAAACACAAACTCTTCCACCAAGGAAAAGTTGCATTAGAACTGAACAACATCTCAACTACTGATTCTATAAAATGTTGAAGCATTCCTGCTGAAGAATTTACGCACAAACACAGAAGTGAAACAAGAACTGAAAGCAAAATTATCAAAGCAATTTTGCAAGCAGAATCCTTGTGCGACATAAAAGCTACTTGAACCAGCTAGAAGAACCAGTTCCATCTGTTGTCTTTTGAGTCTAGTTGGTTGTAGTAGGTGATTACATATTGTATCTTTCAGCTTTATCTAGAAGCAATTGTAATAGGTACACACTGTTCAAGTTAGAGTTAACTTGAAGTTTGTCGCAATTAGCTAGAGGCTAGTTTGCCACAAAGGGATTAGAGTTAGTCCTTAGGTTTACAAAAGAGTTTATTTTGTAAATGTTGTTTGGCTCATTGACATAGTGAAGAGTTTGGGAAAATCCTACTGGGAAGTAGGTCGTGGTTTTTTCACCTTTTGAGCCAGGTGTTTTCCACGTAAAATTGTTGTGTTCTTTAATTTCTGCAATTACTTTTCCGCAAACTGTAGAAGTTGGAACGCCAAGAAGAACCATGTTCTTCTATAGAGACTGCACTCGAAAATTGGACACCACACAAATCACCCCCCTCTTATGTGGTATTGACGTATAAAACATCAGTGTTCAACAATTGTTCGACAAATTTATTGCTTTCCATTTATTGTGTTCATTAATTGTTCTTAATTTATTGCTCATTATTTACCATTAAAGGCTATCCTCAAGTCCCCCAGTATCTCTGTTTCTTCATCGACCACTCGCTGTCAAACATTATAATTCGACCTCGAGGCCCTGTTCCAGCCAACTCGAGGCCTCGCTTAGTAACAACTCGGTTTGCATATCACTAGTTTCCTTTACTCTTATCTTACTTTTCTTACTCATGCTTAGCATCTATTGCCTAACAACCCGTATTAAAATAAATCACATATTTTTAGAACCACAAAATCAAATATAATTGTTAATACCATTTTCAAGGTAAACAGTTTGGCGCCCACTGTTGGACAAAAAATAATAGTGATTGTTTTAGTGCTGGTTTATTGAAAACGCAAGTTATTCTTCACACTTTTTCTTGTCCAAAAATCTTTGATTTCAGGTCAAAAAGTGTCTAACTCAGTGAATGCACACGAAAACAACGGTCTCGAGGATCATGGAGAGAACGGTGTAGTTATTTCAGGTGCCAGTGTACCACTGCAAAACCCTAGGTGGCACCAGAACCAATCCTTGTCGATGCGGTCTCACGCAACGCTCAGCATGTCGATATAAGCTCTCATACCGACGGAAGAGTAAGCTGGGAAAACTACCATGAAGCGCAGAAAACTCCAGCTCGGGAGGAAAGAGAAGTTAGCCTTCATGTTATTTTTGAGATGCTACAAGCACAACAGGTAGCTATTGCTCAGCTGCAGAGTCATCAAAAAACTCCAAGCACAGCAGCACCGGAAATGGCTCCTCGAGTCGAGCAGGCGCTGGAAAGATCGAGTTATAACGGGTCTGCAGCAGACCCCGCCATAATGAATATCTCGAGGATCTCACAAAGAGGATCGAATCGGGAGAAAAGAAGATAGAAGCTAACGACAAAAAGGTGGAGACCTATAACTCGAGGATCGATCAGATCCCAGGCGCACCCCCAATCCTGAAGGGTGTTGACTCAAAGAAGTTCATGCAGAAACCATTCCCATTGAGTGCGGCTCCGAAGCCCATCTCGAAGGAATTCAGAATGCCCGATTTCAGAAGTATAATGGTACCACAGACCCCAATGAGCACATCATTGCTTACACTTGTGCTGTAAAAGGAAATGACCTAAAGGATGACGAGATTGAGTCCGTCTTGTTGAAAATTTTTGGGGAAACTCTGTCGAAGGGGTCCATGATATGGTATCATAACCTACCCCCGAACTCAATTGATTCATTTGCCATGCTGGAAGACTCTTTTGTAAAGGCACATGCCGGTGCCATCAAGGTCTTTACGAGGAAGTCTGACGTCTTCAAAATCAAACAGAGAGAAAACGAGATGCTAAGGGAATTCGTCTCTCGCTTTTAGATGGAACGAATGGAATTAGCACCAGTCTCCGACGACTAGGCAATGCAGGCCTTCACTCAGGGCTTGAACGAACAAAGCTCGATAGCTTCGAAGCAGCTAAAGCAGAACTTGGTTGAGTACCCCACCGTGACTTGGGTGGATGTACACAATAGATATCAATAGAAGATCAGGATCGAAGATGACTAATTAGGAGCCTCCTCGGGCTCGGCATATCCTAGCAGGCTCTTAGCAAAGGAATCAAGATTTCTAGAAAGAGAACCAAGTCCAAGCAAGGAAATGTATCAACCATACTTCGAAGATCGAAGAAATTCCCCAAGGAGCAATATACCTCGAAATGATCGAAGGACGGATCAAAGTCAAGGCTCCCGGGGACTCATGAACAAAGACGGATTCGATACGGACACTGGGCCAGTAGAGGCACCACGGTTATCTGAGTACAACTTCAACATCGATGTCTCGGACATTGTATCGTCCATAGGTAGGATCAAAGATACCAGGTGGCCAAAACCCATCCTATCATATTCTTCACAAAGGAACCCCAACTTGGTGTGCAAGTACCATGGCACTCACGGTCATACGACCGAGGATTGTAGACATCTCCGAGAAGAGGTAGCCCGACTGATCAGCGAAGGGAACATTCGAGAGTTCTTCAGCGATCGAGCTAAGAACCAGTTTCAGGAAAGAGAGTCAAACATAAAAAAACGAACCAGAAGAGCCACAACACGTCATCCACATGATCATTGGAGGGGTCGACGCCCCATAAGGATCCGTTTTCAAGCGGACAAAAGTATCCATTACCAGGGAAAGCGAAATGGGAGCTACATACCGGAAAATGCTCTTTCATTCGGCGAAGAGGACATCGAGACCTTGTCTCAGCCTCATAATGACGCACTGGTAATATCTTTCCTTTTGAATAAATTTCAAGTTAAACATGTGCTCGTGGATCCAGGTAGCTCAGCCAACATAATCAGGTCGAGGGTGGTGGAGCAGCTCGGACTGCTCGACCAGATTGTGCCCACCTCTCGAGTCCTCAATGGATTCAATATGGAAAGCGAGACGACCAAAGGGGAAATCATCCTCCCAGTCAACGTGGCTAGTACGATTCAAAACACCAAGTTTCATGTCATCGAAGGTGACGTGAGATACAATGCCTTACTCGGAAGGCCATGGATACACAACATAAGAGCGGTGCCGTCAACCCTTCATCAAATGATGAATTTTCCAACAAAGGACAGAGTAAAAATAATGTACGGGGAGCAGCATGCAGTGAGAGAGATGTTCGCGGTGCACGACGTTGCACCGGCATCGACGCCTTCTACGTCGAAGGAGACAAAGGACGAGCAAATAGCCAAGTAGCAACAACAACCTACATTTCTGGCGGCACCCGAATAAGTGAATAAAGGATCGTGCCGCGTTCTCGGAGCAAACAATTGAAACATATCGAGGCTCGAATGCTATCATTACCAAGGTACAACCCTCTCCCTTTTCATTTATGTTTTATACTAACTTATTGCAGGTGTTCGATTGAGAGAAATCGAATCACCCTCCAGCTCGAAGACCTTAGGTTTTAAAGCATGCGTTGCGCTCTTTTTCCCTTAGATCGGGTTTTATCCCAAACGGGTTTTACCGATAAGGTTTTTAACGAGGCAACATGCATATGCTACCTAAGGAGAACTCATCAAGTATTCAAGGCTTCTCTTCGATCTACCTCAAATACTGGGGGGCATTCCCTCGGGAGGTCACCTCCTCAAAGGAACCGAAATATGCCAAAGAGGGTCTGGACAAGAGAATGTTGTATCGGGCCAAACGGTCGAATGAACCATGTTCGCATAGAATAATCGAACTCTCGATGGCGAAAATGTGTATTCTTGTATAAGGTAATCGAAGGAGTATTTTTATCATCAAAACGTTTTACGCCTCAAAGAAGTTTACTATTTTCACAAGAAACTACTCCAGGTCCAAAAACTCCTAAACACTCGGGGACTGTCATCAACAGTCAGCTCACCAAGCCATATAAACTCGAATTCGTAAGCCCTTAATGAGGCAACCTCGAGCTCGTAAGCCCTCAATGAGGCAACCTCGAGCTCGTAAGCCCTCAATGAGGCAACCTCGAGCTCGTAAGCCCTCAACGAGGCACCATCGAATCTGTAAGACCTTCATGAGGCAACATCAAATTCATATGACCTCAACGAGGCATACTCAAATTTATAAGACCTTAAAAAAGGCATAACCCCGATATTAAGGCCAAGGCTATATATTCAAAATTGTAAGACCCCTAAAAAGGCATACCCTCAATATAGACGCCGAGGCTATCTCACCCAGGGACTAAAAGGCTACGACCTAACATAAAGACTACGGTCATACTAAAAGGCTCCGGCCAAATTAACGCGGCCCGGAGACGTCCGACTGCCGCCATAAAACTACAAGCCTTCAAATACTTCGAAAATACTCGAAAAGAATCGGTTAATCAGGCTACCCTCGGCATAAGAAAAAGAGCTTCGATCACATCAGCTCCAAATAATTAAAAGGCTTCGAAACAATCAACCTTCAACAAAAAAGTCAAAACAATCGACCTTCAAGAGAACCTCCCGAGGTACTCAACCATCATCACATATCGACTCGTAATCGAGGTTATCATTTGAGCCGTCGAAGAGTCGGACGAACGAAAAACATGCCAAGGCATAATCAAACGTTCTAAAGTCTTTAGCCAAAATGAGGGAAAACTATAACTATATTAGAGGTCACATCGACCAATCTAATAAGAGCCTAAGGGCCAGTGCGTAAGAGCTCAAGGGCCATCCTGAAGAGCCTCAGGGCCAATTTAAAAACCTAAGGGTCGATGAGCTCGAGCCGAAACTTGACTCGAGGACTGAGCCCTAAACGGTTAACTATCAATTACTGCCAATTGCTCATCAAGCACGAAAACCTAAGCGTTTTTTGAAGTCCAACTCATCGGACTAATTATCGGCGAACATCAAAATTTAAAACAAAATAAAAAACACAAGCAAGTTGTAAAAACCAAAAAGTTTTTATATATAATACAAAGATACATTTACAACGCTCTCACAAAGATCCCTATGCAAAGATTAGGAAAGAAAAACCTAATCTACTCTCGGGGACTCGGTTCCTCTCCCCTCGGGACCAGCTCCCACACCGACCTCTTCCTTATTATCTTCAGCATCATAAACGGGGAACTTGGCGTCGAACTCATCCGCATTGGCCTGCTCTATCTCCCCCGAGAGATCAAAGCCCCTAGCATGAATTTCCTCTAGGGTTTCCCTCCGGGATTGGCATCGGGCATAATTATGCTTAGTCTCTCTCGATCGGAAGCCTCCCTCAACTTCAGACGAACTTCAACAACATCTTTCAGATAGATGGCCACCTTCTTATCGGCCTTTGCCCGGACCTCTTCGGGTTCGGCTCGAGCATCCACGACTTTGGCCTTCATCTTTAAAAGGTCTATCTCAAGCTTAACAATCCTGCTCATCTGAACCAAGTTGTTTTCTCGAGCATTGCGAAGTTGTATCTCGAGTGTGGAGGCCTTAGCCAAAGCATTCCTTTTGGCCGCAACATGAGCATCTATCTGTGCCTTCAATTCGTTGCATTCAAAATTGGCCTGGCTGACTTTGCCCCAAAGACATTCCAGCGCCTCCATATTTCTCTGTAGCTGAGATAGCGAAATGTTAGTTCCCAAAGATGGGAGAAGAAGCATGTATTCCCTTGAAATAAAGGTTACCTGCTTCTCGAGGTTGCCTTCGTAATCATGACATCGATTCAACTCTGATCGAAGGTGTATCAAATCTCTTGCCTTCTTGTCACAAAGAAACTTGAGAGATTTCTCCCCGTTCAAAGCTTTTCGCAACCTAGCTTCACAACGAAGCATCTCAGACTTGAGTTTGTCGGAGGCCTGTGTTAAAGAAGGTTCAATTAAAAGGATGAAAATGCAAAGCTCAAAAGCCAAAATCTCACTGAAGCTCACCACAGAACAGAGTCGTTCAGCCTCCCCGAAAATCGAGTGCGCATCTACTGGTCTGGTCTCCTCGGCCCCAGTTGAACCACTCTGTAAGGGGACGTGATCATTCAGGACTCCGCTCGACTCAGGAGGCCCCTGTCCCCGAACATCCCTCGAAGTACCTTCGCAGGGAGAAGAAAATGGTGGTAAAAGACCTTCGCTCCTCCCCTCTTGTGGAAACTCTCCCTCGAGGTCAGAAGCCTCGGGTCCAACAAGCTTAACAACCTCGGGAGATTTCTTAGTTTGAGTCGTCGCAGTGGAGCCATCCCCTTCGGTTACAGTCCATGTGTCGCCAATGAATGTAAGATCTTCCTCAGTAGTTGCATCTTCTTTGTGCCTCCGGGAAGGCCCCACTTCATTATGAATATCCTCGTCCCTCGAGGATCCTTTCCGTTTGTTATCCTTGCACGGCTCTGAAGCCGGCGGTCCTTCCTCCTCCCTAGGGCACAGTCTCATCATAGAAAACTCGTCGATGCCTGCGGTAACAGAATTAATACGCATAAATGAAAGTATTCCTTAAAAGAGAAACCACATGGCACTTACCGTGGTGTTTCGCCTCCCATTTGACCTTCGACAGTTCTCGCCACTTATGCTCGTCATAAGTCGATGAGGCTGCCAATTTGCGGACTCAACCCGCAAGATCGGGGACCTCATTTGGCAACCACGGTACCACTGTGAATAAGGAAAAGAAACGTTCTCATAAACCCTGGCAAAGTTGAGAACAAAAGGCACTAAAATACGACGTAATACTTACGTTTGAAGTTCCACTTTTCGGGGAATGGTAGGGAATCCGTAGGAATGATGTCAACAGTCCTCACTCGAACAAAACAACTCATCCATCCTCGATCTTGGTCCTCGCTGTCATTGGCAATAAAGGTCTTGGTGGATCGACGTCGTAATGTGATGTCATGACCCAAATTCCCAACCTTTGGGATCGTGATGGCGTCTAACACCACACTTGCTAGGCAAGCCAATGTTAGAATTCGATTAGCTATTTTCCTTTGGTTATTTACTCAAACACAACATGCCAAATTTAAAGTAAATTAAATCTAATGATTCCCAACGAATAACTTCATAAATAAAATGATAAGCAAATAAATAAACCAAGCCACGAACTAACTATATATATAACTCTAAGACTACCCCAGGTCTGATGTCACAATTTACGAACTACTAAGAATACTATAAATAATGGGCTGAAGGAAATAATATAATTGTTTCGAATATAATAAAAACAGTATCTAAAGAACTAAGAGAAGACTCGAAGAATCTGCGGATGCCGGCAGATCTACCTCGTGTCTCCGATCGATGAATGCAGGATACTAAAAATCTCCTAACGCTGGCCGGTACCTGGATCTGCACAAAATGGTGCAGAGTGTAGTATCAGTACAACCGACCCCATGTACTGAGTAAGTGCCGATCCTAACTTCGACAAGGTAGTGACGAGGCTACGGCGGGGCATTAACAATATAACATGTGAACAATATAAAATAAAGCAAGAAGGAAGTCTAAAACAAACAATTAATAACTGTAGCAACAATTAAATAACTCAATCACCTTTTCCAGGTCTCAGCTATAACCAATTCTCACGTAAGTTTCCAAATTTCCAAACTTTGACTTTAAACTAAAAGTAGTGCAGAATATGAAAATAGTAAAGTTTAACCAGTAAGTTCTCAAATCTTTGTTTTTGAAAATCAGTAAAATATAAGTGTCCTCCCATATTGCTCCTTGTTGCGGCGTGACACCCACTCCCACCTGTCCACCCTTATTGCTCCTCCATATATATATATATATATATATATATATATATATATATCACCCTTATTACTCCTGTTGCGGCGTGCAACCCGATCCCACCTGTCCACCCTTATTACTCCTTGTTGCGGTGTGCAACCCGCTCCTACCAGACATATCATATCAGTTTATTTATAAAAACTCTCACAATTAAGGCCAAGCCTTTCACAACATTTTTATCTCAACACATATAAACAAGAAATTGTATTTTTCTCATAAACTTCATCAATATCATCTCAAAATAAAACCAACAGGAATATACATATCTCGTAAATTTTCTCAACCTTTATGTACCACAATGAAACCAAGGAAACAACCAACACTTTCTAAAATAATTGAACCAAGACTTATCAACAAGTTAACAAAGCCAAGTAGTCATAGAAACATCAATGAGCATAACACAATTAAGCCATGAATCGAATAAATTGAAAATGGGGAAGGGATCATGTTAAGAAGACAATTTGGTGGTGCATAGATACTCGTCACCTCACCTATACACCACACACATGCAAATTCACATAGCAATTAAGTTGGGGATTCCTATTCCCTCAAGTCAAGGTTAAACCAATACTTACCTCAAGTTCGCATGCCACTCTGCTCAATTATAGCTTTTCCTTTTGAATTCACCTCCAATATACTCTAATCTAATCATAATTAACTTAATACTATTAATATAGGCTAACAAATCGAATTACACAATAAAAACTACAAAATATGCCAAAAATCCAAAATCGGCCAAAATCCGACCCCCGGGCCCACATCTCTAAATCAGTAAAAAAATGGGCAGAATCAAAACCCTCGTCTTCTCCCGAGTCTAACCATATAAAATTTATCAAAATCGGACTCTTTTTGGTCCCTCAAATCCCTACCTAAAACTCTCAAAAACTCAAGCCCTAACTCCCTCAATTTCACTTTAAAATCATCACTCAAATCCCAGAAACGAAGATGGATTCATGAAACATAACCAAAAACAAGTAAAGAACACTTACCGGAATCCCTATGGTGAAAATCGCCTCCAAATTCGCTCAAATCCGAGCTCCCCAACTCAAAATATGACCGAATGAACAAACCCTTATTTTATATATTTTTCTGCCAGCTATTCTGCCTCGTTTCTCGTGTCAAATGATCCCGAAACTCGCTTTTTATGCCTCCAATGGATTTTTTGTGAAATTTTGCACACACATCACAAATGACACTACGAACCTACTCCAACTTCCGGAATTCCATTCTGACCCCGATACCTAATTTTCCACTGTCGACCAAAATCGCCAAATTTCTAACTTTCGTCAATTCAAGCCTAGAACGGAGTCTTAGTTCATAAAATGACCCCTTGGGTCATCACATGTGATCAGACCTCGATAATGCAGAGGCCGATACAATCTTATGAGTTGGCTAAGAGTGAACTGAAGCTCAACCTTTTCAGTGAAAAACCTCATCATCAACATGATACTCCAGAATGACAGATGGATCTGAGCCAAAGTGACTCAATACCTTTGACAGAATTCAAGCACGAGTCGGTCAAGAGGACCCAACGTAAAAGGGTACGTGTACACGTTCAGAAACCCCTCTACGTGGGCCATAATATCTTCTCCTCGGGAGGGTATCTGCAGCATCACCTTTTCTCCCCATCTGCAGTCTCTCCTCACAGCCTCGAGGTGTCTCTCTTCTATTGATCGAATGAACCTCGATGCATGCTCTCGATGGCCCGGAACATCGAAAGGTCTCTCTAGCGTAAAGTCTTTTGTCGAGATGAAACAACTCGAGGTTAGTTCTCCAAATGCCGGTGGTGTACCACCGGCCGGGCGGGAAGCCGAGGAGGAACTTCCCTCTCCCTGGTGAGCGGATTTGGGCATGGCATTCATGACTCCTTTGAAACAAGAAAAAGAGGATGAAAACTCAAGCGAAAGCTCTAAACCAAGATGGAGGAAGAACTGGTGCAAGAAAGGGGACTCTATGAAGAAAGTTAGTTGCTAAACCCTCAATGAAAGGAAATCGAATATATATAAGAAGAGCGTCAACTATTCATTTACTTTGATAGCCAATCAGCTCTGACAAGGCACATATGACTTTTTGGGAAATGTACCAACAGGGCCACTTCGGTCACTTCATGGTCATATCATAGGAATAACGCCACCACATGGTGTTAGAGGGATCGAGGAGTCAAATCGACCGCTTAAGAACCCGGCCTCGGGAAGGTATGCAGTTGAAATTAGAACAACCCGACCTCAAGGGTCTCTGTTACTCCAAATCCGGGCTCGAAGGAGTTAAATTCAAATTCGAAGCTTGACTTTTACATAAGCACTAAAGGGCAAAACCTTGAAGACATTAAACAAAAAAATCCTTTGTATTCCAAAAATATATTTACAAAGGAGTGTTTACAAGACTCCCCCGAGGAGCCCACATACAAAAAAAAAGAGAAAAGAAAATAAGAAGTAGAAAGAGAAAAATGGCCTATTGCTCATCTCCACTACTTCCTGAGTCGCTTGCAGATCCCTCGTCCGAAGTACTCGGAACTGCTGATTCCCCTTCCAAGACCTTCGCTTCTTCGATCTCGGCAGAGAGATTGAAACCCTTGGCATGCACTTCCTCGAAGGTCGTCCTCCGAGCTTCCAAACGAGCATGAGCAACAGTGCGAGCCAGTTTGAGCTTGGCCTCTTCAGATATTTCCCTGGCCCGAGTATTTGCTGCAACCACATCCTCTTTTTACGAGGATTTGAGCGAATCAACTTCAGACTTAACTGTGGATAATGCGGCAGCCGACTCAGCATGAAGCGCCCCAAATTTGTGAGCCTCCTCTTGAGCACCTCGAAGAAGACTCTGAGTCGAGGCCAGCTCCTCCCGAAGAGTATCCCTCTCCGAGGCCACACTATCCCTGTGCCGCTTCAGCTCAAGGATCTTGGCATCTTTGGCCACGGCCTCTTCCCGAAGTTGCCCCTCTAGGCATCCTTTTGCTCAATATACAAATGCTGAGTCAAGGCAATAAACACCAAGTTATGAAAACAAAAGGCGAGCTTGTGAATACCAAACTACCTGCTCGATGAATTTGGTCCGCTCCTGGAGCGCCTTCTCCGAGCTTGACCGAGGGTCAATCAACTCCTCTTCATTTCGGGCACATGAAGTCTTCAGCTCACTCGACTACGATGTGAGCTTGTTGAACTCCTCCTCACGATGAGCCAACTCATATCGTATCTTGGAGAAGGCCTGGTCATACAACTTCGTGACCTACAGAGTAAGGGAAAGAAGTTATAAAGACAAGGAACAAAACTCAAAGCACGAAGGTTGTGTCGAAAAATCACCTGTTTCTGGAGTCTCTCAGCCTCCTCGATAATAACGGGGGCATCAAGAACAACATCCTCTTCGACACGACAAAGTATTCTCTAAATAAATCATCTTCTCCCTGAGAGGCCCTTATATCGGGAGTGTCCTTGTTCTGGGCGTCCTGTATTTGCCCTGGTGAAAATGATGAGCCTGATTGATCGCCTGTGGAATCAACCTCTATCTGGGCTTCGTCACGCCCTCGAAGAGCCTCAGGGATGGATCCTCCGAATTCACCAATAAAGTGTTCGTCGGCACAAGTTGTATCCTGTCCGACGGTTGGCTCGGGGACTACATCTAAACCTTCCTCGAGGGTCTCCTCAACTTGAGGTGAAACCGCATCGCCCACCTTAGATTCGGCAGTCTCCTGCCCGACAACCTTCGAAGCGTCAGCGCTTCATCTTACCCTGAGTACCAATGGAAAATCATCATCGTCTTCGTCTTCGCCACGAAGATTCTCAGCATCTACCGAGGTTAGGACCGTCGCATCAGTCCTAGGCTTACGAGCCCTAGATCTCTTTGGTTTCGGAGACTCCGCCGGCGTCTCTTTCTTCCTCTTTTTGTCCTTGGCGGGTTTTTGGGTCTCTTCTTCGCCAGGAGGAGGCAGTCTCATTGAAATGGCTTCCCCTAGGCCTGCACAAGCACGAAATGTTAACACATACCGCCAAGAAATCTGTTTACAAGGAACTTAGAAGTAATAGCGGTAAGGGCGTACCATGATTTTTGGCCTGCCATCGCGTCTTGACCAAATCACGCTAAACACGCTTATTATATGGGGAGGCGAAATCTAAGAGTTTAACCCAGCCCGGGAGGTCCTTGACCACGCCGGGGAACCACACGGTGGCTATATAATCAGAAGAGAACCAATTAAAAAAGAAAGGGATTAGTTCAAAAAGGGAAAAGGAAGGCATTCGGTTGATGGAACATGCTCGGTGTCGTGACACTTACGTCTCATGTTCCATTCCTCAAGGAATTACATCTTCTCGCCAGGGATGATGTCCGAGGTCCTGACTCGAACAAACCAACTCATCCATCCTCGGTATTTATCTTCATCGATGCATGCAAAAAATGCTTTGGTGGATCGGCGTTGCAGCCTGGCTAGGCCCTCTCGATAGAGACGAGGGCTGTACAATCTAATCAGATGATCGAGGGTAAAAGACATCCCCTTGACCATGTTAGAGAAATGTCTAATCAAATAGATGATTCTTCAGAAAGAAGGATAAATTTGACCAAGCGTCACTCGATATTGACGGCAAAAATCGAGGATCACCGGGTCTATCGGTGGAGAAGAAGAATCTACGGGACCAAAGGTAAAAAGGTACGTATATACGCTAAGTAATCCAACTTTATGTGTAGTTATGCTTTCTTCCGATGAAGGGATTTTCACCTGCACCGCCTCCCCCCAGCGGCAATCTATCTTTACCTTCTTTACATCAGTTACTACACTTATGTACCGAGACATGGGCTCACATCGGCCCGGTACCGAAGGAGGTTTATCAATTTTGAGATCGGAGGATGTCTCGAAGGGCCCAGGAATCCCTCCTCAATACGGGAGGTTCTTTTGTTTTGCTCTTAGACGAGCGTGGAGAAGGAGGGGTTTCCTCTTTTTGAGGGACCGTTTTAGAAGTTTTGTCCATGGTTGTAAAAAAGTTTTAAAGTAAGCTGACGGAGAAGTGAACACAAAAGAAGGATGATGATAGGAAACTGTTAGCGAAGATTTGAAGATCTGAAGGTGTTGTAAAAGTTTAAAAGATGGGGAATTGAAATATTTATAAGAGTCATCTAAGTGTATTGGAGGAGTTGAAAGGTCGACCAATAGCGGTTCGTGGGCTTTTCGATAGCCATGCTGACAAATACCTCTGTACAACCTTTCTGTCACATCATTTAATGATCTCACGTGGCTGACGTCATAATGGGGATATCGAAAAGGCAATAATTCAAAACCGTTTCTTATCATTTCATTCTAAGAAACGCGGGGACTATCTGTATACGGCCAAAATCTGAGAGTCCAATTTTGAGGACACTGTAGCATTCCGCGCCCGACCCCGAGAGGATCGGAGTAGAGTTCAAAGCTTGACCCTGAGGTGCATCCCTCAAAGGAGCATATCGAAGGTTCCCTGTGCCCGACCTCGGGGAAGTATAAATCGATGACAACCATGAAAAGGCAGGAAATTCCCAAGAACACGTGGTTAGAGTTGACCAAGCCTGCAAGAATAGTACAAGTTCGTACTGAGCCATTAAATAGTTGTACCAATAGAATTACCTTGTCATAATTAAACTTGTACTATATTGGGATTCCCCCTTCTATATAAAGAGGACCATTGTCATTTTGTAAAACACATGAATATTCAATACAACAAGAGCATTCTCTGCTTTCTTACCTAAACGTGCTCAACAATTGTTCTACAGAGTTATTGCTTTCCATTTATTGTGTTCATTAATTTTTCTTCATTTATTGATCATTATTTACCATTAAAGGCTATCCTCGAGGCTCCCAATATATCTGTTTCTTCATCGACCACTCGCTGTCAAACGTTATAATTCGACCTCGAGGCCCTGTTCCAGCCAGCTTGAGGCCTCGCTTAGTAACAACTCGGTTTGCATATCACTACTTTCCTTTACTCTTATCTTACTTTTCTTACTCACACTTAGAATCTATTGCCTAACAAGCAGTATTAAAATAAATCACATTTTTTTAGAACCACAAAATCAAATATAATTGTTAATACCATTTTCAAGGTAAACAGTTCTCATTACCACAATGATGACGATTATAATTTCGTCTATTGCCACGTCCACATCCATTTATACCTTCACGGTAATAATCTTGTTTTCTTTTAGACTTGTTGAACCAAGTCACTTCATGGTTTTGAAGATTGACAAAAGCCTACCCAGTTGAACCAGGTCCATCAGGGCAAACATTATCAAACAGACCCATTGGCACAAGAAGCGTACATGCACAAGAGATAAACATGATATGTGAATTATCTATGAACTAAGAGGTTGTCTCCTAAAGCAAAAAGGTTGGAAAGTGATAAGAAGAAAGAGTTCGAATTCAACAGGGACAGAAACAATCGAGGAAGTTGAGATGAACACAAACTCTTCCACCAAGGAATAGTTGCACTAGAACTGAACAACAACATCTCAACTACGGATTCTATAAATTGTTGAAGCATTCTTGCTGAATAAGGTATCGCACAAAGACAAAAGTGAAACAAGAACTGAAAGCAAAACTACCAAAGTAATTTTGCAAGCAGAATCCTTGTACGACACAAAAGCTACGTGAGCCAGCTAGAAGAACCAGTTCCATCTGTTATCTTTTGAGTATAGTTGGTTTGTAGTAGGTGATTAAATATTGTATCTTTCAGCTTTATTAGAAGCAATTGTAATAAGTACACATTGATCAAGTTAGAGTTAACTTGAAGTTTGTCGCAATTACCTAGAGGCTAGTTTGCCACACGGGGATTAGAGTTAGTCCTTAGGTTTACAAAAGAGTTTATTTTGTAAATGCTGTTTGGCTCAGAGTTGTAGTGAAGAGTTTAGGAAAATCCTACTGGGAAGTAGGTCGTGGTTTTTTCACCTTTTGAGCCAGGTATTTTCCACGTAAAATTGTTGTGTTCTTTAATTTCTGCAATTACTTTTCGGCTAACAGTAGAAGTTGGAACACCAAGAAGAACCAGGTTCTTCTATAGAGACTACACTCGAAAATTGGACACCACACAAATCACCCTCCCCCTCTTGTGTGGTATTGACGTATAAAACATCAATTGGTATCAGAGCAGGTTAGAAAAGGCTAACACCTTGGAAAAGATTAAAATGAGTGCACCACCTGGAAACTGGGAGGGTCAATCAACTATAAGGCCACCACTCTTTAATGGCCAGTATTACTCTTTGTGGAAGAACAGGATGAAGGACCACTTGATTGGAGAAGACTATGAGCTTTGGGACATAGTCACTGATGGTCCTCTAGCCACCATGAAGAAGACTGCTGAAGGAGTAGATGTACCAAAACCTAGAGCTGACTGCAATGCTGAGGATCTGAAGAAATGGGAGAAGAATGCTAAGGCCAAAAAGTGGCTAGTGTGTGGACTAGGTCCAGACGAGTGTAGCAGAATCCAAAGCTGCACCACTGCCAAAGAAATCTGGGATACCTTGCAAGTAGCTCATGAAGGAACACCTCAAGTGAAAAGATCAAGAGGTACTCTACTATACTCTCAGTATGAAAACTTTACTATGAAAGAAGGAGAGACAATCCAAGAGATGTACACGAGGTTCACAGCTCTGACAAATGAACTCAAGTCTCTTGGTAGAGTCATTCTTGAAGAGGACAGGGTGGAGAAGATCATTACAAAGGTCTTGCCAATTTCTTGGGAATGCAAAATCACTGCTATCCAGGAATCCAAAAATATGGCAACCCTCGGATTGGACGAGCGTATTGGAAACCTTATTGCCTATGAACTCAGAAGGCAGACAATGAAAATGGATGCTCCAAAGAAGGAAAGGAGTCTAGCACTGAGAATCACTGAGGGAGCAGATCTGGAGGAAGATGAGATGGCCATGATCACTAAGGAATTCAGAAACTTCCTCATAAGGAAAAAGGGCATCTCAAGAGGTGGAAACTACAACAAAGCTAAAGCTCCAGAAAGGCCAGTCAACGAGGGATGCTACAAGTGTGGAAAGACTGACCACCATTTCAAGAATTGTCCTCAATGGGAATTGGAATGGAAAAAGAAGAGATTTGAAAGAAGGAACACGAAGAAGGAACTTGTCCAACCCAAGAAAACCACAACAAAGGCTATGGTTGCTGCTTGGGGAGAAAGCTCAGATGAAGAATCAGAAGATGGTGAGAATGAAGAACATGCGCTCATGGCAATTGGAGAATCCAATGAGGAATCATATGAAGAACCAGAGGTTCAAGTGAGAGGAAGCAGCCAAATTTGGTACTTGGATAGTGGCTGCTCAAAACACATGACAGTGAACAACGAACAGTTCCTTTCACTTGAAAACCTCAAAGGAGGAAATGTCTCCTTTGGAAATGGAAAGAAACATGAAATTATAGGGGTTGGTAAGGTAGGTAAGGATGATACACGTTCCATTGAACATGTGTACTTGATAGATGGCTCGAAATATAGCCTGATTAGTGTATCACAATTGTGTGACAGAGGTAACGTGGTTGCTTTCACTTCCACAAAATGTTTTGTGATTAACATGCTTACTGACAAGATTGTTTTGAAGGGAAAAAGAATGAATAACATCTATGTCATAGACTTGTCCACACTGTCTGAAAATGAACTCACTTACTTAAGTGTGTTGGACAGTGATCCTCTCCTTTGGCACAAAAGACTTGGTCACGCAAGTCTGAATCAGCTTAACAGATTAGTCTCTAAGGACTTAGTGGTAGGGCTTTCTAACATTAAGTTCAAGGAAGACAAAGTTTGTGAGGCAAGTGCAAGGGGGAAGCAGGTAAGATCCTCATTCAAAAGCAAGAAAATGGTCAGTACCACCAGGACGTTGGAACTGGTTCATATGGACTTATGTGGTCCTATGAGAACTCTAAGCAAAGGTGGTAAGAAATATGTAATGGTGCTAGTTGATGATTACTCAAGGTTCACTTGGACCTTATTTCTGATATCTAAAGATGAAGCATTTGATATGTTCACTTCGTTTGTTAGTAAAACTCAAAAACATTTGGGAAATCAACTAGCATCAATAAGATCTGAGCATGGTACAGAATTTGAGAATGCAAAGTTTGCTGAGTTCTGTGATGAACATGATATCAATCACAACTTTTCTGCTCCTAGAACCCCACAACAAAATGGGGTTGTTGAAAGAAAGAACAGAACTCTTGAAGACATGTCCAGAACCATGCTTCTTTCTAGAAAACTACCTCACAACTTCTGGGCAAAAGCAATAAACACTGCATGCTACATAATATATAGATGTATGACCAGGCCACTAGTAGAGAAAACTCCTTATGAATTACTTAAAGGGAGAAAGCCTAACATATCTCACCTTAGGGCTTTCGGATGCAAGTGCTTTGTGCACAACAATGACAAAGATTCCCTAGGTAAATTTGATCCCAGAAGTGATGAGGGAGTATTCTTGGGATATTCATCACATAGCAAAGCTTATAAAATTTATAATAAAAGAACTATGTGTGTAGAGGAGAGTATGCATGTTGTTTTTGATGAAACTAACATTTTTTCTGAGAGACAGGAACCAGAAGATGAGGAGCTTGGACTGGTCAGAAGCAATGAACAAATTGAAGCAATTATGGAAGATGGAGCAGGTGATGCACCAGGTCCAACTACCCCGAGCAACATGACAGGGGGAACTCAACAGCAAAGTACTCTGGACCTTGGCCTTGATCCTGTTCCACAACAACAAGACATCATGGGATTATCTAGAAGTGAACAATTGGTGCTCAAGCCACACAGATATAAGAGTTCTCACCCTCTTGAGAACATCATAACAGATTTGACATCCGGAATCAAGACAAGATCATCCTTGAAAAATCTGTGTGCGTTTGATGCCTTTCTATCCATGATTGAACAAAAGAACATTGGTGAAGCCTTACAAGATGCTTATTGGGTAAATGCCATGCAAGAAGAGCTGAATCAATTTGAAAGAAGTCAAGTATGGCACTTGGTACCCAGACCACTAGTTAGATCAGTAATTGGCACCAAGTGGGTCTTCAAGAACAAAATTGATGAGGATGGAACTATTACAAGAAACAAGGCCAGACTGGTTGTCCAAGGATATAGTCAAGAAGAGGGAATTGACTATGATGAGACCTTTGCTCCTGTGGCAAGATTGGAGGCAATCAGACTTCTTATAGCATTTGTTGCACACATGGAATTTACTCTCCATCATATGGATGTAAAGAGTGCTTTCCTCAATTGTTATCTAAAGGAAGAAGTATTTGTAAAACAGCCTCCAGGTTTTGAAAGCAAGGAGACACCTGACCATGTATACAAACTTTACAAGGCTTTGTATGGACTCAAACAAGCACCAAGAGCATGGTAAGAGCGACTATCAAAATTCTTGCTAGAACATGGATACAAACAAGGTAAAATTGACAGTACCTTGTTCTTAAAGGAAAAAGGTAAGGATCTCCTGGTTGTGCAAATATATGTGGATGATATCATATTTAGGGCGACCTCTGAAAAATTGAGTAAGGAATTTGCTAAACTTATGGGGAGTGAGTTTGAGATGAGTATGATGGGTGAGCTAAACTTTTTCTTAGGATTGCAAATCAAGCAAAACTCAAACGGAACAATGATACGTCAACAAAAATATGTGAAGGAATTGCTCAATTGATTTAAAATGGAATACGCAAAAGAAATTGACACCCCCATAGCCACAACTACAAAATTAGATGTAGATGAACCTGGTTCATCCGTTGATCAAAAGCTATACAGAGGGATGATTGGGTCTTTATTATATCTCACTGCCAGCAAACCTAATATTGTGTTCAGTGTAGGACTGTGTGCTAGGTTTCAGGCAAATCCAAAGGAGTCCCATCTAACTACAGTGAAGAGAATTCTGAGATATCTGAAAGGCACTACTGATTTATGCCTTTGGTATCCTAAAGGTAGTAATTTCGACCTTGTAGGATATGCTGATGCAGATTATGCAGGTTTCCTGGTTGACAAAAAAAGTACTTCAGGCATGTCTCACTTGTTGGGTTCTTGCCTTATGTCTTGGGCCACCAAGAAACAAAATTCAGCAGCTTTGTCTACTGTTGAGGCTGAATATGTGGCTGCAGCCTCATGTTGTGCTCAGTTGCTATGGATCAAGAAACATCTCATGGACTTTGGTATAGAGGTTGGATGCATTCTTATTTTCCGTGACAACACTAGTGCAATTAGTATGACAAAGAACCCGGTTTATCATAAAAGAACTAAGCACATTTATGTTAGACACCATTTCCTAATGGATAATTATGAAAAAGGAATGATCTCAATTGAATTTTGTGCTACTGACAAGCAAATTGCAGACATATTTACTAAAGCACTGAGTAGGGAGCATTTTGAGAGAAACCGGCTTGAATTAGGGATGATTAAGATCACCTAATTGAAAAACAAAAATGAAAAATTAAAAAAAAAAATTGGCTAGAAACACTAAAATAGATAATTAACCAGACTAATCATTGCTCAGTATCATGAATTTACTGCCATAATCTTTTGCCATGTATTAATATGATTCCCTGGTTGCTAATGATATTTTTCTATCTTTGAAAATTGAGGCATATTAAAGACTATAACACGATGAACTTGGTTCATCGCTGCTGGTTCATCTGACTGACAAGGTACGTGCTCATCTCCATACGCTTCTTGAATTAATTATAGTCACACATGAGCAGGACTCTATCTATATTTGGTTCATTTTCAATTCTATGTACTTATCCTAAAATGAACCAGTTTCAAGAAGTCCCATCGTATCTTAATTAGCCTAGATTTAGGGATTCCTAACCGTCTAATCAATGACACTCCTACAACGATTAGACTCCCACTTGACTAATACATCTGCCCGTTGTACAATTAATAACCACATCTTTAAAAGGCCATCATTACCTCCCCTCTTCAAAAGTATAACCGTCGAACCGTATTATTCATTCCTCTCAAACCAAAACTGATCAACCTTCTTCTCCTCTAAATTCTTCATAAAAATGTCTTCACCACCTGCTGTTTCATCTTCCTTCTCCACCCATGATTATGAGGACGGTGATTCTAGTTCTAATTCTCCATCAGTATACAGTTCACATTCTCCAGCCAGATCTTCAACCCCCCAAAACCCTACAGTTCTTTAGCCTACTCCTGAACCTACACCTAACCCTACTCCAGCCCCCAGGGCACGTAGAGTGAAAGTTTTGGCCAGGAAATCAGTTGCTTCTGGTTCTCGTGCCAAATTCTTGGAAGAAATACTTCAATCTAGCAAGGTTCAAGATTCTGAATCCTCCAGTGAATCCTTAGATTCCGCTAATGAGGATGAAGCACCCGGTTCATCTAACACTAAATAGGGAAATCTTGAAGTTGGGTCTGCAACTGGTATGGCTGAGAAAGGATTTGTTTTGGTTGGGTCGATTGTGGATGTCGAGGTGCCGGATAGGCGGGGAAAACTTGGTAAAAATATAAACCTTGAGAGAGAGGGAGAAGGGAGCTCAGTAAAGGGATCTGGGAAGGACGGTGCCACTCTGGCTATTTGTGGCCTCGCTCCTGTGATTGATGAATAAGGAGTTACAACTTTAGGGGGAAGCAGCAGCAGGTCTGGAGAGCCTACAACAATCAGTAGATGAACCTGGTTCATCTATTGAGGAGACATTGGCTGAGATGCTGAGAAAGTTGGGGGAGTCCTATAATCCCAAAAAGAAAAGAACTCCTAAGTCCAAGAAGGCTACTAACCCAGTTCCACCAAAGAAGAGGAAAGCTTCATTATCTGCTGATGCTCCTGCCCCAACGATTCGAGCTACAAGAAGTGTTGTCAGGCAAGGAGAAGAAGAATTGGAAAGAGCTCTGAGAGAGAGCAAAAAGAAGAAGGCTGCCAAGGGAAAGGCAAAAGTGGGAGAGCTTATTGAGGCAGTTACTATTGATGATGATGCGATGGACCTGGTCCATCATGAGGAGCAGCCTGCTCCAGTTGTGGTTGAGACACCTAAACCCAAGAAAGCTAATGCTTCTTCCAAGAAGTCAGCATCTGTGTCTTCCACACCCTCTACCATTGCAAAGAGGACTAGGTCTGAGTCAAGAAATGTCAAGATTATTGATGATGATGAATGGAGTGGAGGAGAAGAGGAAGAGTCTGGTGAAAGGACTGACAAACTCACCATGTTTGGCAAACGTACTATCTTGAAGGGAAAGCTGGTTAGAGACCTTGAGGAATCAGGGATGATTTTTCTGATGGATACATACTCTAGACGTGCAAGGGTGGAAGGACATGGTTCTTCACCTAGAAGGAAGACTGGCTAGAAATGAGTTGGTTGAATTTATGGCCAACGCAGTTGTCAAGGATGGCAGGGTGTCTACCAGGGTTCAAGGAGTTGAAATCTCTTTTGATGCAAAGGAGTTGGGGGAGATACTGAATATCCCTGGTGAGGGTTATGATTACTATACAAGGCAAAGATGGCCTAACCTGGATGGTATGTCCTCATCTCTCAACATCACTAGGTTTTTCTGTGAGAACGAACAAGAACCTGAGCCCAGGGCAGTATTCAAGAGCGAGCTGCGATCTCATCACAAACTATTCTTTGAGTTTGTGATCAAGTTCCTCCTGCCAAGACAAGAGCGAAGGCACATTGCCAGCTACATGTATCTCATGATTATGGAATGCTTGTATAGGGGTAAGCAGACCAATTGGCCTGCTTTCATCATCCAGCTCTTGGACAGAGTTGTGAATGGATCCAAGGCACGCGCTATACCTTATGGATTTATTCTGACTGCTGTGCTTGCCCACTTCAAGGTTCCTGTGAAGAAAGTTGAGATGGCTACTGCTAAGGACTATTTTGGGAAGAATACACTGCTGACATATGACTACATTGTAAATATTCCTGAGGATGAACCTGGTTCATCTAGGAAAATGCCTGTTAATAGCAAGGTCAGGTCACTTGTGCAGGAAGGTGAGATAAAGGATGCGGAGATCCTTCGATTGAAATCTCGCCTTATTGAGGTTGAAGCTGAGCGGGATGCTCTTAGAACTGAATTAGCAGAGAAGGACAAAAATGAGGGTGTTCTTCAACAAATGCTCTCACTTCTTCAAGCCAAGACCACAACCTCGTCTGCCCCTTTCCAGCCCTAGGAGTCTAGTGCCACCAAAACCCCTTCAATGCCCAGTTTGGGATTTTATCTTGTTATGTTTTTTTGTTGTTCTGCTCATGGTTGAGACTGTTTTTAATTCATTGTGTATGGTTCTTGATATCTGATCTAATCAATGAATTTGCTTTTTGGTTATTGATTCTGTCTCAGTTTCTTAAATATCTTATATTTGATTAGTTTCTTTTGATGATTAATCATGCTTTGCACATGCAGTTGCCTCAATGACCATGAGTAATTGTTAGTAACTCTGGTAAGTTTATCATTTTGTAACTTTTCGATGATTCCAAAAGGGGGAAGATATGTGCTTCAAAGATTTTTGTGATATTTTATAACCTAATGAACCTGGTCTCTCTATGATAAATTCTTTAAAACTTTACAAAGTGTCTATGTTGGATTGAAGTATGTACAGGGTTGAGCACAGAGTTCGTCATCATAAAAAAGGGGGAATTTGTTGAACCAAGTCACTGCATGGTTTTGAAGATTGACAAAATCCTACCCAGTTGAACCAGGTCCATCAGGGCAAACATTATCAAACAGACCCATTGGCACAAGAAGCGTACATGCACAGGAGATAAACATGATATGTGAATTATCTATGAACTAAGAGGTTGTCTCCTAAAGCGAAAAGGTTGCAAAGTGATAAGAATAAAGAGTTCCAATTCAGCAAGGACAGAAACAATCGAGAAAGTTGAGATGAACACAAACTCTTCCACCAAGGAAGAGTTGCACTAGAACTGAACAAAAACATCACAACTACGGATTCTATAAATTGTTGAAGCATTCCTGCTGAAGAAGGTATCACACAAATACAGAAGTGAAACAAGAACTGAAAGCAAAATTACCAAAGCAATTTTGCAAGCACAATCCTTGTGCGACACAAAAGCTACGTGAGCCAGCTTGTAACGACCCCACCGGTTATTTTTGCGTTATCGGACACCGTTTCCCTAAATTAAACTTCCCACAACGGCTTATTGTGATTTATGACTTGCGGGGATGGGTGGTTCGGGATTCAGAAGTGTTTAGAGCAGTATAAGAACACCTAGTTCCTTAAGGTTAGCCTTTTTGGCCAAGTTTGACTTCGGTCAACATTTTGAGAAAACGACCTCGAAATCGAGTTCCGAAAACTCTGGTAGATTCGTATGATGATTTCAGTTTGTGCGTATGTACGAAATAGGTTTTGGATGACCCGGGAGCGTTTCGACGCCAAATAGCAAAAATAGATTTTCCTTAAGTTCATAATTTGGTTTGGAATGTGTTTTTGTGTTATCGAGGTCTGAACGGAATTCCGAGACCGGGAATAGTTCCGTCATGTCATTTATGACTTGCTTTCAAAATTTGGTATCATTCTGAGTAGTATAAGTCGGTTCGGCGCATTGAAACCGAATTCAAGAACTTAAAGTTCTTAAGTTTGATTCTAAGGGGTTTGAGGGGCGATTTTGAGTTTTAGCGTTGTTTCGGGTGTTCCGAAGGCTCGAGCGAGTCTATAATATGATTTAGGACTTGTTGGTATGTTTGGACGGGGGCTCGGGTAGGCCCAGGTGCCTCTCGGGCACCAATTGAGGCCAAAAACCAGTAGCCTTAACTGCTGGTGCACCTGAACTGGTGTGACCGCAGGTGCGGTTGCCCAGTCGCAGGTGCGAGACCGCTCCTACGGTCCAGGCCTCGCAGGTGAGAAGGTCCATTATCGCAGGTGCAGACATGATTCCGCAGGAGCGGAGCCGCAGGTTCGGGCCTCCCTCCGCAGGTGCGATCTCAGGCCTTCTTGGCCATTTCCGTAGGTGCGAGATCGCAGGTGCGGTCCTCGAGCCGCAGGTGCGAAATCACTGATGGCAGTGAGTTATTTAAACACGGGACTTAACCATTTTTCACCCCATTTTCTTCCACCATTGTCAACTTTAGGAGCTTGGGAGAGAGCCAAACGACCTAGCTACTAGGGGTAAGTTATTTCCACTCGAATGTTGGTTTAATACATCAATTCTTAGGTAGATTAACACCCTAATTAGTGTATATCAAGGGTTAGGGTAGAAACCTAGGGCTTGAGGAATTTTAGGGAGTTTCCCCACTTATTCACCATGAAAACATACAAAAATCATATATTAATGATCCTTAGGCTATGGGTGAGTGTTTCCTTCGAGAAGTTTTGGAATCCGAGTGTGCGGTCCTGGGGGTGAATTTTAGGATTTCTCCAAGAATGATGAATTTACTAAATAAGTAGGAGAATTTCCATACTTTGAGCATGAATTGATATATTTGTATAACATTTGGCTAGTTTCGAGTCCTCGGGTGTAGATTTCGGAGTTTTGGGCGCGTTCTTGGTCCGAGAAGTAGATTCGACACGAGGTGAGTCTCCTTTCCAACCTTGTAAGAGGGAATTGTCCCTATAGGTAATTGTAAATGATTGAAACGTCCTTACTTGCGGGGCTACGCACACATGAGGTGACGAGGGTCCGTGCGTAGCTACTACTATGTTATGTCGGGTAGTTTTTAGGGCACACAAGCATGCTCTTTTGTGCTTTGCATGTATTCCTACTTGTATGTGAGTTTCTTATTTCCCTTGAATTGTCATGAGAATGTTAGGAAGTTATGTTCAAAAAATTCATTTGTTTGAGCTCTTGACTCCAAGTATAATCATTGTTAAACTACTAAATTCCTGATAAAATTCTGTGTATGTATACGAGCACCCTCGTTGCATGTATGATTCGTGAGCGGGGTAGCCTATCATTATGTCAACCGCGTCGCATGTTCGATTCACGAGAGGGATAATAGATGCATCTATGGTTCGAGCCGTTCGACCCTCAGCAACGCACGTTTAGTTTTGCGTTGCTTCGGCCATACGCTTCGGCATACTATGTGCTATGTATTTGACTGATAGTCTTGTTATTATTAAACAAATTTCTTCATGTGGAAGGGGAACTTGGGACTTTTGTGATAATTGCTATTTGACTCATGAGAATAAATTGCAGTTTTATATAATTGATACTTCATGCCTTAGTGATTTCCATGACTACTATTCCTGTCTAGAATTATTTAAATCATATTATTTGTTATTGACCCTAGTATGTATCACGTCTACCTCTCGTCACTACTTCTTCGAGTTTAGACGGGATACTCACTAGGTACATATTTGTTTATATGTACTCATGCTACGCTTCTGTACTTAATTGTATAGATTCTGAGGCAGGTGCATCTGGTTATCAGACCGGAGTGCGATCGTGAGAGCATATTCTGGACCTGACTTCACGGTGAGCTGCTCCTCCTGGGGATCCTCAGCAGCACTGTGGAGTTATCTATTATTTTGGATATTTCTGTCTATTCTCTTCAGACAGTAGTACATTCATTTTGTCTAGTCTTGTATATTCTACTAGTCGCATGTAGACTTGTGACACAAGGTTCTGGCACATATAGTAGACTTTATGGTATTTTTGGCTAAACTGTAAATGTTGGCTCATGATTTTGGATTATATTGATTTAAGTTGCCTTGTTTACCCGTTTTCATTTAACGATTTATAACTTAAAACGTGGCAAGCATTTGAATATCTTAGCAAATAAGGTAATCTCGTTAGTAAACAAGTGTTGGCTTGCCTGACTCCGGTGTTGGGCGCCATCATGACTTGAGTTAGAATTTTGGGTCGTCATGCCCTTATGATACTTCCTACGGACTCTAAGAGAGTGCGGAGATTTGTGGTTGGATTGCACTCAGGTATTAGGGACAACATGGTCCGAGAGGTGGAGATGGGGACTCCATATCAGCTTGTGGTCGAGATAGCTCGTCGGATTGAGGGTTACCGATCGAGGGGCATAGAGCAGGGTCAGCAGGACAAGAGAGCTAGATTTGTTGGAGATTTTAGAGGTGCCCCAGCCAGGGGTAGAGGTCAGTTCGGTAGAGGCCAGCCCGGCAGACCTCCATATTCAGCTCCTCCACCACCTCCCCGTGGTGCTCCAGTGAGGCCTTATTTCAGCGCCATGCCGGAGAGTTCTTACCACCCACCAGCCATTCAGGGTTCCTCCGGTGGGTATTCAGGTCATCAGGGGTCTTCTAGTCCTTACTTCAGTGCCATGCCAGAGGGTTCTCACCGTCCCCCAGCTATCCAGGGTTCTTCTTCAGGGCAGCAGGCCATGCCACCAGTGAGGTGTTATGAGTGTGGGTATTCAGGCCACATGAGGAGGACTTGTCCCAGGCTTTGGGGCAAGGCTATTCAGCAGAGTTACCAGCCTACATACTCAGCACCGGCGCCCCGTCCACCCAGAGGTGGAGGACATGCCGGTAGAGGTTGTCTCAGAGGTGGAGGACATGCCGGTAGAGGTTGTCCCAGAGGTGGAGGCCAGGCAGGGGGAGCTCAGCTAGCTCCTATTCAGTCCATCGGAGGTCAATCTTCAGGTACACCAGCCAGATTCTATGCTATTCCGGCTCGATCAGATGCAGTGGCCTCAAACGCCGTGATCACAAGTACTATTTCAGTACATGGTAGGGAGGCATCAGTGCTATTTGATCCAGGATCCACTTATTCATTTGTATCAGTCTTATTTGCTTGTTTTCTAGATGTTCCTCGCGAGTCCTTGGATTTTCCTATATATGTGTCCACTCCTATGGGCGATTCTGTGGTGGTAGACTGGATCTATCGGTCTTGAGTGATCACCTTCTGTGGGTTCGAGACAAGGGCGGACCTGCTGTTGCTCGACATGGTTGATTTTGAGATTATTTTGGGGATGGATTGGCTATCTCCCTATCATGCCATCTTGGATTTCCATGCCAAGATGGTTACCTTGTCCATGCCCGAGTTACCTAAGCTGGAGTGGAGAGGTTCCTCAGTTAGTGCATCTAGTAGAGTTATTTCCTTCCTGAAGGCTCAACATATGGTCGAGAAGGGTTGTCTGGCGTATCTTGCTTATGTGCGGGACACCACCGCCGAGTCTCCGACGATTAATTCAGTGCCAGTTGTTCAAGAGTTTGCTGATGTCTTTCCTTTAGACCTTTCGGGCATCTCTCCGGATCGTGATATTGATTTTTGCATTGATGTAGCTCCAGGCACTCAGCCTATTTCCATTTCCCCGTACCTTATGGCTCCGAAAGAGTTGAAGGAGTTGAAGGAGCAGCTTGAGGAGTTGTTAGATAAGGGGTTTACCAGACCGAGTGTATCGCCGTGGGGTGCTCCAGTCCTATTTGTGCAGAAGAAGGATGGGTCTATGCGGATGTGTATTGATTACCGCCAGTTGAACAAGGTCACCATTAAGAACAAGTATCCGTTGCCGCGCATCGATGATTTATTTGATCAATTGCAGGGTGCTAAGGTGTTTTCTAAGATTGACTTGAGATCGGGGTATCACCAGCTGAAGATTCGAGCCTCGGATGTTCCGAGGACTGCTTTTCATACGAGATACGACCACTATGAGTTCCTGGTGATGTCCTTTGGCTTGACTAATGCCCCAACAACATTTATGGATTTGATGAACAGGGTGTTCAGGCCGTATATTTATTCTTTTATCATCGTCTTCATTGACGACATTTTGATTTACTCACGTAGCTGGGGAGAGCACGAGCAGCATTTGAGAGTTGTGCTCCAGACTTTGCGAGAATAGAAGCTATATGCTAAGTTCTCCAAGTGTGAGTTTTGGTTGGATTCTGTGGCATTCTTGGGGCATGTAGTATCCAGAGAGGGTATCAAGGTTGATTCTAAGAAGATTGAGGCGGTTCAGAGTTGGCCACGTCCTACTTTAGCTACATAGATCAGGAGCTTCTTGGGTCTAGCAGGCTACTATCGACGATTTGTGGAGGGATTTTCATCCATTGCAGCCCCATTGACTAGATTGACTCAGAAGAATGCCCCATTTTGATGGTCTGACGAGTGTGAGGCGAGCTTTCAGAAGCTCAAGACGGCATTGACCTCAGCACCAGTTCTAGTATTGCCTTCCGGTTCTGGGATGTATACGGTGTATTGCAACACTTCACGCGTTGGCTTGGGATGTGTATTAATGCAGGAAGGGATAGTTATTGCTTATGCTTCGCGCCAGTTGAAGGTTCATGAGAAGAATTACCCTGTGCACGATTTGGAGTTGGCGGCGATTGTTCATGCTCTTAAGATTTGGAGGCATTACTTGTATGGGTGTCTTGTGAGGTTTATACAGACCACCGCAACTTACATCACCTGTTCAAGCAGAGGGATCTTAATTTGAGGCAGCGTAGGTGGCTCGAGTTACTGAAGGATTATGACATCACCATTCTTTATCATCCGGGCAAGGCAAATGTGGTAGCCGATGCTTTGAGTAGGAAGGCGGAGAGTATGGGTAGCTTGGCTTATATTGCAGCAAAGGAGAGACCTCTAGCCTTGTACATTCAATCCTTGGCTAATCTCCTGGTGAGATTGGACCTTTCAGAGCCTCGTCGAGTTCTAGAACATGTGGTTGCTCAGTCTTCATTATTGGGGGAGATTAAGGGTCGGCAGTTTGATGATCCGTATTTGGTAGAGCTACGGGAGACAGTGGTTCAGGGTGGTGCCAAGGAGGTTACCATTGGAGAGGATAGTGTTCTGAGACTCCAGGGACATTTATGTGTTCCTAATGTTGATGGCCTGAGGGGGAGCATTTTAGAGGAGGCACACAGTTCTGGGTATTCTGTTCATCGTGGTGCTACGAAGATGTATCGCGATTTGAAGCAGCATTTCTGGTGGAGGTGGATGAAGAAGGACATTGTGGAGTATGTGGCTAGGTGTCTTAACTGCCAGCAGGTTAAGTATGAGCACCGAAGGCTAGGAGGCCTACTTCAGCAGATGCCCATTCCTGAGTGGAAGTGGGAGCGCATCACTATGGACTTCGTGGTTGGGTTGCCTCGGACTTCGCGGAAGGTTGACGTGGTTTGGGTTATTATGGATAGATTGACCAAATCGGCGCATTTCATTCCTGTGGCTACTACTTATACTTCTGAGAGGCTAGCCCAGATCTACATTCGGGAGATAGTCCGGTTACACGGTGTGCCAGTGTCTATTATATCAGATCGAGGTCTTCCGTTCACCTCGCACTTCTGGAGAGCATTGCACAGAGAGATGGGCACTCAGATAGATCTCAGCACATCATTTCACCCTCAGACGAATGGCCAGTCGGAGCGTATAGTTCAGATATTGGAGGATATGCTCATGGCATGTGTGATTGACTTTGGAGGTCAGTGGGACCAGTTCTTGCCTTTGGCCGAGTTTGCTTACAATAATAGTTATCAGTCCAGCATCGAGATGGCTCTATTTGAGGCTTTGTATGGGCGGCGATGTCGTTCTCCTATCGGGTGGTTTGAGCCTGGCGAGGCTAAATTATATGGCACCGACCTAGTGAGGGATGCTCTGGAGAGGGTGAAGTTGATTCAGGAGAGGCTCTGCACAGCACATTCCAGACAGAAGAGTTACGCGGATCGGAGGGCACGTGATGTGTCATTTATTGAGGGAGACAAGGTTCTGCTGAAGGTCTCGCCAATGAAGGGTATTATGAGGTTTGGGAAGAAGGGCAAGCTGAGCCCGAGGTCTATAGGTCCTTTTGAGGTATTGAGGCAAGTTGGAGAGGTTGCTTATGAGCTTGCCTTACCTCCCAGTCTATCAGGGGTTCATCCGGTCTTTCATGTATCCATGCTCCGGATATACCACACCGACTTCTCTCACGTGGTTGATTTCATCACTATTCAGTTGGATGAGAGATTGGGCTACGAGGAGGAGCTAATTGCTATTATTGACAGACAGGATCGCCAGTTGAGATCTAAGAGAGTTTCGTCTGTGAAGGTCCAGTGGAGGGGCCAACCGGTCGAGGAGGCGACTTGGGAGTCCGAGGAGGACATGCGGATCAGATATCCACACTTATTCAGCACTTCAGGTATGATTCTAGACCCGTTCGAGGACGAACGTTTGTTTAAGAGGTGGAGAATGTAATGACCCGACCGGTCATTTTTGCGTTATCGAACCCCGTTTCCCTAAATGAAACTTCCCACAACGGCTTATTGTGATTTATGACTTGGGGGGACGGGTGGTTCGGGATTCGGAAGTGTTTAGAGCAGTATAGGAACACTTAGTTCCTTAAGGTTGGCCTTTTTGGCCAAGTTTGACTTCGGTCAACATTTTGAGCAAACGACCTCGGAATCGAGTTCCGACAGGTCCGGTAGCTTCGTATGATGATTTTGGACTTGTGCGTATGTCCAGAATGGGTTTTGGATGACCGGGAGTGTTTCGACGCCAAATAGCAAAAATAGAGTTTCCTTAAGTTCATAATTTGGTTTGGAACGTGTTTTTTTTGTTATCGAGGTCAGAACGGAATTTCGAGATCGGGAATAGTTCCGTCATGTCATTTATGACTTGCTTGCAAAATTTGGTGTCATTCCGAGTAGTATAGGTCGGTTCAGCGCATTGAAACCGAATTCAAGAACTTAAAGTTCTTAAGTTTGATTCTAAGGGGTTTGAGGGGCGATTTTGAGTTTTAGCATTGTTTCGGGTGTTCTGAAGGCTCGAGCGAGTCCGTGATATGATTTAGGACTTGTTGGTATGTTTGGACGGGGGCTCGGTGTTTAACCAAAAAATAAGATCCTTTGACTAAAGCTTAATTTAGGATAAACTCGGGTTACTGATAATCGAATTAGTAAAATAAAGAAAGTAGCAATAATTTCGAGAGCAATATGCAAAGAATAAAATAGCTTAGTATCCCAGAAATCAGATGATCCTGTTTGTTATATTTTTATCCCTTTTATAGGGATATTCTCCTAGTACAACGTTTGTATTTCTGTCATGATAGCCTATTTAATGTTTAATTATTACATTAATGAGGCGTTACAATGGTGAATAGTAACTGTTATTTTAGGAGTTACATAACGTACAAGACATTGATTGCTGATCTTCGAATTGGCCCATTATTGCGTCCGGATTCGTTGTGACCGTGTCTCTTCTTCTTTGATGATCTTTCCGCGGCTAATTTCTTGTATTGACTGTACCTCTTTATCCCGTGTCCACGTGTGATGTTTTTTTTGGTCCACCTGGCTGGCTGAGTCATCCAAAATTTCTACACGTATGAGGCTATATTTTTTACCAATACAGATAGTCCCCCCACTTGCCATGTATTGAGCGTATAATACTTGGTAAGTGGATACTCATTTATGGCGGGAATATTTTGCCGCCGCTTTACCTCGAAACCTTGTATTCTTTTATGGGTGCATGCGTCGTACATCACTTCCATTTAATGCTTCTTCCACGTGTTCGTTTCTGATTGGTTCTGAAATGACCCGGCGCCTTTTAGGGCTTTTTTCGGCTGCATCAGTCCCGAAGTGACACCTTTAATTATGACTTTCCATCATTACCTTTCCAAGTTTCGACGGTCGCCATTAGGTATAAATAGTCGTCTTCTTTTCTTCCTTAGCACGAAAAACTTCCATAACTTAATCTTTTCTTTGTGAAAGAATTTCTTCCTTGATTTTATAAATATGTCTTCCTCAGGTCAACCTGAAAAGGTTATTGATGTTGAAGCTTTGGCTTCTTCTTCTGCTCCGTCTAGGAGTCGGAGAGGTGGCCGATTAAGGAGCCTGGGACGTACCTCTACTAGAGGTTCTTCTTCTCCTTCCTCTGCTAGGTCGTTATTTTCTCCGAGGGGTAGATCTTCTCATTCTGTTTCTAGGAACAAGGATGACTTTCATGAACCCAGGGTTGATGAAATCATTCCTGCGGAGATAGTCTTCCCAGATGTAAATTCTCCTATCACCGAACGAGCTTCTTCTTTAGATAGCGTCGAGAAATATGCTACCATCATCACTGTAGGTCATCTTCCTGTCGTTCGTAGGGAATGCTCTTGGGAGTCTAATGTTCCCATTCTTGTGCCAAGTGATACTCAAAGAATTACGTCTTACAAGACGGGTTTTTCTTACGTCTATACTTACCCTTTCACATTAGGATTTCAGCCTCCTGTTGACCCTGTTATCATAGAATTTTGTCGTTTTTTCAACATTTGCCTAGGACAAGTTGGTCCTTTAGTATGGCGTGTTGTTGCCTGTCTGAGAGTTCGAGATTCAAGGGTTTCTGTCCCTTTTACCTTTCATCATCTGATGCATTTATATTCTCTTGCTTTATTCCGTCAAGGAGTTTTTACTCTGGTTGCCCGGAGTAAGAGGGTTTTAGTAACCCCTGGCGATGACAAAGACAGAGGTTGGTACCTTAGGTACGTGGCTATTCCCACTGCTGTTTTAGTGGGTGAAAGTAATCTTCCCTTTCCTGAGAAGTGGAATCGTGCATGTAAGTACTTTGATTCACACCTGTTTTATTTACATAAAATTATTTTGTGTTTCTAACACCGTATCTGTTTTCTTCTTATTTACAACAACTATGAATGTTGTCGAGAATGTCTCCGACATTCGCAGTTGGGTAGAAAGAATGTTGAATGCTTCTCCTACCGAGGAAAGATCCTGCAAGTACTTTTCGGCAAAGTACAAGTGGATTGTCAAGACCCATGGTAAGTAGAGTTTTTCTCACTCCTTTTCTTACTTGAGTATTTTTTTTATTAACTCTTTCTCTTTTCTGATAGGGTTTTCTACCCGTGGGACGTCTTCATCACTTCCGAGGATGTCACTATCTCATGCCCAGAATATTTTGACCAGTGCTTCGAAGAGGAAAGTCCAAGATCCTCTCTTTGGAGGGGAAGATGTAGGTGGAGAAGAGGGTGCTTTAATGCACCGGGTGAGAAGAAGGTGGGTGGTTTCGGACGACGAGTCTACTCCCGCGCCTCTTTCTTCCGTGTTGGCTATCAGGCCTTCTTCTTCTTGTGATCAATCTCAGTCCCAGTCCTCAGCTCGAGACCCTGCCGAGCGTCTGTTTCAAGAAGGGTTTGACATGGACCCTGATGATATTCCCTTAGCTACTATTTACCCGCGTTTTGCTGCTATTTCTGCTCCCCAGGTTACTATTGTTGCTCCTCCTTCAGTTCCTATTATCTCCTCATTTTCCCTTCCGTCCGTCTCTATTGAGGTGCCCATGACTTTTTTGGCTTCCGGCCCCTCTGTCTCTTCTGCTGCTCCTTCTGTCCCTGATTTCGTGCCTTCTATTATAGAAGAAGGGTCTTCTAGCAGGGAGATGAGAAGGGTCATGATTGAGGTTCCAGCTGGTGGAAGCCTCTTTAAGAAGATTAGTACCGGTGAGCCGGAAATGTGGCTCAAGCCTTTGATTGGCCCCGAAGAAAGAGCCAAGCTTGACAGCCATGCATCTCTTACTTGGGCTAATGAAGTGGTGCATAATTCCTTAAAGGTATGTACTTTTTAAAAGACCTTTTGCACATATATTATTTCTTAATTAACAGTTTAACACTTTTGATTGTTTTACTGTTTTTGCAGACGCACCTTATTGGTTTGGAGCTTATGAAGAGACTCTCCAATTATGAAAAAGAGTTTCAAGTGCTGCGTGGGCTTGATGATAATAAAACACAATAAGAAAGTCTTCAAATAGAGATGGAAGCTCTGAAAGATGAGAGAGATACCTTAAAGGAGCAACTGAAGACTGTCAAAGGAGAGCTAGCAGTGGAAAAGTCTTCTTTTAGCCAAGTCAATAAAGACAAAGATGCTCTTGAATCTTCATTTGCTGAGCAGCTGTCAAAAGCCACGGAAGAGATCCGGTACTTGAAGGACTTGTTGGGGCGAAAAGAAGAGTATTCTGGAGAACTCGTGCGTAATCTTTCCCAAGCCCAAGAAGATCTCCGTGGAGCCTTGGCGAAGGTCCAAAATCTGGAGGAGTCAGTCGCACCTTTGAAGGTTGCCCTTGAAGCTGCTGAAGATGAAAATGACAACTTGAAGACTGAACTTCAGGTATGGTCGAGAGACTATAATGAACTTGAAGAGTCAACAACTGTTGAAGTGAGTTGGGCATATATGAATGCTCGCCACGACACACTGATGGAGATGAGTCAAGTAGGCTTCGATCTTGATGCTGAGATTGCAAAGTCTAAAGAAGCCATAGATAAGACTCAGCAAGGTCTTGATCTCTCTCCAGTTGATGAAGCAGCGGACAATCCTCCAGAAGAAGCGGTCCAGAACAAGAGAATCTCCCACAGGAGTAGAAACATATACGGGGGAACTCAAAGAATCCCGAGATATCCCCAAATGAGAGGCGAAATAAGATGATACATATGAATATGTGGAACCTGGATCAAATAATACCGATGCATCCATATGACAAACGGGGACAATACCTGTGATGACTGAATCTGAAGCAATGGCCTCGGATCGAGCTGGAAGGGCATAGTATCTGGCCTGACCTCTTCCTCTAGGACGACCTCGTCCTCCCCGACCTCCACCTCGAGCTGCCTGAGATGGTGGGGTAGCAGCTGGGGCTGGAAGTATGGCTGGGGGACCTGGTGGCAGACGTGGAACCTGATAAGTCTCTGGTGGTGCACCCCTCCTAACTCTAGGGCAATCCTTGATCACATGACGAGGGTCACCACATCCAAAACAACCCCTCTGAGGGCGTGGCTGCTGACTCTGAACTGGCCTGCTGGACTGGCCGGTGATAGCACCTCGAGCAGGAGGCGCCTGAGATACTGGTGGTGCATAATAAGGCTCCCGAGGTCTAGGAGGTGCTGGAATACCACTGGCTACTGGAAGAGCTGAATGTACCGGGCGACTCACAAAACCCCTACCAAAGCGTGCTGCTGGTGCATGAGCTCCTAAGAAATGACCCGTCTCTCGAGACCTTTTGGCCTCTCTCTCCTCTATGTCCCCGGTCAACATACTCTCAATCCTCCTAGCAATGCTCACGGCCTGCTGGTAAGTGATATCAGTCTCCAACTCCCTGGCCATACTGGTACGAATGCTAGGATGGAGTCCCTCAATAAAACAGCGAACTCTCTCTCTGACAGTAGATACCAAAGCTGATGCATGTCGTGCCAAGTCACTGAACCGGACTGCATACTCTGACACGGTCATAGTACCCTGGCGTAGCTGCTCAAACTCCACATGCCAAGCATCCCTGAGACTCTGAGGGACAAACTCCAGCAAGAACATATCCGAAAACTGAGCCCAAGTAAGTGAGGCTGCTTCGTCCGGACTACTAGGCTCGAATGCACGCCACCACTGATATGCTTCTCCTCTCAGTTGAAAGGTAGTGAAAGAGACCCCACTCATCTCCACAATACCCATGTACGAAGTATGTGATGACACTCCTCAAGAAAACACAGAGCGTCATCTGAAGCTAAACCGCTGAACTCAGGTGGGTGGTACTTCTTGTACCTCTCAAGACGGAGCTGCTCAGACTCCGATGCAGCTGCCCTGGCCTCAGGCTGAACTGGAGCTGCTGGAGGCATAGAAATATACTCTAGGACCTGTCCTATGTGAACCCTCTGCTCAGGAGTACGGGCTGCGGGAGTCTGTACCCCTCCCCCGGCCTGGAATGTAGCTGGGGCTATCGGAAGTAACCCCGCCTGAGACAGAGTACTGAAGGCACTCAAGAACTGAGCTAAGGTCTCCTGGAGGGCTGGAGTAATAGCAAGAACCTCTGGTGCCCCTCCATCTATAGCTGTTGGAGGATCCTCCGCCACTGCTCTAGCCGGTGCTCGAGCTGCACCGCGTGCTCGTCCCTTGCCCCGACCCCTGCCTCTGGTGGCTCTGGCTGGGGGCTCGGGTGCCTGATCGTCGGTACGTCCGGTGCGAGTGCGAACCATCTGTAAGCAAGAATAGAATAGAGTTTAAGAATTTTTGTAGTAGTAATCAGCATGAGAAGGGATTCCAAGAAGTATGATCTTTCTTAATAGTTACATAGCCTCTCGAAGATAAGTACGGACGTCTCCGCACTTATCTGCGAGACTCTAATAAACCGGCTTGTGATGTTGTTGTGACTCCTATGAACCTAGACGCTCTGATACCAACTTGTCATGACCCAATTCTCCCTCCAACTGGGTCTCGTGACGGCACCTAGTCTAGACGACTAGGTAAGCCTATTCCTTACGCAAAATTAAGATAAAACAAGTAGAATAGCAGTAAGTGATATAAATCATAATAAAGTCGATGCCGCTCGGCATTTACAGTTTACTTTACCCAGAACCCAGAATATTACAATACATCACAAGCTGACTCTACGTCTCAAAATGAACAACTGGAAGGAATCAATAGTAAAGTATCCTCTACAGGTACTAACTACACAGAAATAAGAAGGGGACTCAGAGATCTGCTGACGCTGCAGACGATACCTCAAGTCTCCTGGTACTGGCTACCGCTGCTAATGATGGTACTGCGTAGTAGGATCTGGATCTGCACATGGGGAAAACATGCGCAGAAGGGCGTGAGTACTCCACATTCGGTACTCAGTAAGTGCCAAGCCTAACCCCAGTCAAGTAGTGACGAGGTCAGGTAGAGGCTCTATAGAGATTTGCAAAATGACAGATATAGTAAGCAAGTAAATAAAATAGGTAATAATCAACAAAAAAAAATGATGAGTAAAGACTAGCAAGGACAGTATAACTGTATGCTCAGATAAATGCAGTATATATAAAGGTCTATAAGAAAGTAAAGGTGCAATGCAATGCAATATGAGGGAAATGCTCAGGTCTCCGCCGGAAATCCCTATGTATGCAATGCAGAATGAGGGAAAGGCTCAGGTCTATGCCCGCAATCCCTATGTATGCAATGCAGAATAAGGGAAAGGCTCAGTTCTATGCCCGCAATCCCTGTATGCAATGCAGAATGAGGGAAATGCTTAGGTCTATGCCCGCAATCCCTATATGCAATGCAGTATGAGGGAAAGGCTCAGGTCTATGCCCGCAATCCCCATATATATATACGCAATATAAAGAAAAATCTCAAAATAACGTAGTTTTAGGGTTTTAGGAAAAAGAACCAGTTGGAACCTCGGAGTAAAATCCTTAAATCAGTTTCAAATAATAGTAACGATTGGAAAGTCAGTTAGAAATCAATTTACCAGGGTAAAATCTTAAGTTATTATGCAGTTCAAACCGATAACAGTAATAATAGAGTTGGAAATGAGGTATTGTGTAGAAAGAAGTATGGAATTTATATGAAAATATCCCGTGCACGCGCTCGTCACCTCACGTACACGGGGTTTTATAGCAAAACCAGTTAAAAATGCCTAAGGGAGATTCCCCAACACAGAGTTAGGCAAGCCACTTACCTCGACTGTGCAAAATCAACCGCTAATCACTCTCTTACCACGAGTATCCAACTCCGGGTGGCCCAAATCTAGTCAATTCGATGGTGTAATATAAATATAAATTCAAGGAATCAAAGTAACTAATAAATTCGGAACTAATACGTGAATTTAGAAAAATTGACCAAAATGCCCCTCAGGCCCACGTCTCGGATTCAGGTACAATTTATATTTTCCGAACCGTTATTCACTCACGAGTCTAACCATATGAAAATATCTCAAATCGGAGGTCAATTACCCAATCAAAAACCCCAAAATTAGGTCTAAGAAGCTTCTTCCATTTTCCCCAAATTTCAACTCAAAAATTCAAATTTAAGGGTGGAATTTAAGATTAGGAACATGAGAATTGACCTATGGTGTTTAGTAATCACTTACCTCGATTACCCAGGTGAAAATCCTCTCAAAGATCGCCTCTCCCGAGCTCCCAAAACTCAAAAATGGTGAAAATAGGCTTTAAGCTTCGAAATGGGGTTTTATTATTCTGCCCAGTCATTTCTTCAATGCGATCGCGGAACACCAGTCGCGATCGCGGAGGGTAACTTCACACGCGCCCAATTTAAGCCTATGCGATCGCATTACCTGTGCTGCAATCGCGGACCTTCTGAACTTAATGCTCTGGGACCGCGGTTGCTTGCACGCGACCACATAGAGCAAGCTTCTCAGGTTCCCTCAGACCAAATAGCCTTATGCGACCGCGATGGGAGAGGTGCGATCGCGGAGGCTGACCTCCCAATGAAGTGCGATCTCGGACACCATAGTGCGATCGCAGAGAACAAACTCAGGCCTCCCCCCCAACTTACCTTATGCGATCACGAGGACTGACCTGCGATCGCAGAGAACAACCTACAGCTGAAGGAAAACCAGAAAAACTAGCAAAGGTTTTGGCCTTAAAGTGTCCGTTTGAACACTCGAAACACACCCGAGGCCCCAGGGACCTCAACCAAAACCACAAACTATTCCAAATACCTTATTCGAACTTGATCGAGCCTTAAAAACACACTCCATAACATCAAAATCATCAAATAAGCATAGATTCAAGCCTAAGAACTTAGGAATTTCCAAGAATTCACCTCCGATGCCGAACCACGTCTAAACTCGTCCGAATGACCTCACATTTTGCACACAGGTCATAAATTACATTCCGGACCTGTTGTCACTTTCGGAATTCCGTTCCGAGTCCGATATCAAAATCTCACCTATCAGCCGAAATTGCCAAAATTTTAACTTTCGCTAATTTGAGCCTAAATCTACGTCTGACCTCAAACACACATTCCGAACACGCTCCCAACCCCGAAATCACTCAACGGAGGTAACAGAGTCAACGGATTTCCATTCCGTGTCCGTCTTCACATAGCTCCCGCTACGGTCTAATTTCTAAGGTCAAAGCTCACCTTAAAAGACTATATGTCCAAAAACACTCCAAGTTTTCATCACTCAACGCTCCGACTCGTTCCATTAACATATTAAGACATGGTAGGAATAGTTATCAGGTAAACGGGGCGCTAACTCTCAAAATGACCGCCCAGGTTGTTACAAGGGAATTCCCCCCTTTAAGCCTCTTTCTCACACCACGACTTGTAGTCAGAATCCATATAATCTTGTAACTGTTGTTACCTTCTATCATGCAAACTTTACGACTCTAACTTTGTATGTGCGACTATGCGACTCTTATCTTCTCGTTCCTCCAGCTTTTAGCCAATCTCTAGGCTTCACTTTGTGAACATATACAAAATTATGTCAAGCTGTCCCTCTAGGTGTCATTAGCTTTACTACATCTAAGTAGGCCATACTATACCATAATTCGTACTTCGATTTATCGTTACTTAGGTCTTCTACCGAACTCCAGGTTACTCTCGTTTCTTATCATATATGCATAAAGCTAAATCCTTTAACGCTTCTTCATTGCTGTTCATCTTAAGACTGATGGCCCAATCTTATCTCGTACTTTGAAACTTTTACCCATTCATTGTTGATTCACCTTAGTGTTGATTTACAATTATCCATTGATAACTTGAAATATTTTTACGTAATATATTTCCACTAGGGCTTACGTTGCATCGTGGAACATTAGAAGTGATTTTCCTGATCCACTTAGGGGCGATACTGTACTTCAATAATCGTATTTTATACCATCCCAATGTGATTCACCTTACGTGGGTATTTTAATTCCGTATAATTCATGAAATCCTCTTCAAATCATTACTCAATCGAAGTCCCAAACATTATCATTTATCTATCATAATTACACCCTCATTGCACTACCAGGGAAGCATTCCATTTCTTCTAAATGCTACTAGTCTTAGACTCCTTTGAGTTCATTCAGGCTATACTGAGCTTTCTATAACTTAAATAAACCACCAGCTCTCTTGTTCTCATGGGTTTAATACCGATGACTTATCCATTTTTGTCACATTCTCACTTGCCTTTTCTTATCTTTACTCCTGTCTTCCTAAAACCTTGTCGCTCTACCATACTTTAGTTTGCGACTGATTTCTTTATGCTTTTTTGGAACATCAAGAGAAACATCACATCGTCTTAAACTCATTTTTACTCTTTTAACTAGACCTCTCGATACTTAGAAACCATAGGCTGGAAAATATGCCACTGACGATGCCTCTATCATTCTTGGATATTGAATCCCCGCGCTTCTAGCCTAATGGACTATTCACAACCTTCTGCATTTGAGTATCTCGTACGTTATTCACCTTTACCTTACTTACCTTAAAGTCTTGCTTCACATCTTCTATCTCTTTCATGACCTCCCTTCCACATAGATATAATTCACTCCACAACTTGAACTTCTATTATAATACTTGCACCTATGATATTAAGAGTGATTCTGCAATGTTCTCAATCACGATGTCAATAATTTTCTAGGTCTAATAATCAAACTCCTAATTTACTTAGTTGATGTAATTCTTTAGTTTCCTCTTCCCTCTGATCAACCTTTATGTAGGCTTAGGCTATTTTCCGATCTACGGCTCATGGTATTAGTTATTACTTTAGTCTTTCATGAACGCTATGGAATATCCGCGATACCATCATCTAATAATTCAATCCTTTGTCTATAACATGGACTCAATTCTTTCTTTTAACTTATACTTGAGTCTTTTACGGCTGTATGATTGTCAACATATATGTATACTCCAAAATTGCAGGTGCATTCATAACGTAACCAACTCTGGATCATTGATCAAATAATTCTTCGTTCCATCTCAGCTTTTCAAACGTAAGCAATTACTTTTCCTGGTCTTTCTGCCCCTTGTTGCGTGCATACTTAGCTTATCTTAGTTTCCACGCATGCCGGAATTTTCGTGTAACTCATATGATCTCGAATATTACTTTTGACTTTACTTCCCGTTCATTAGCCATGACAGGTGCCACTTTCTTAGGGAGTGCATACAAAGTTATAGTGAGACTGTTTTTACATGACCATTTCTTTTTCAAGTTACTATGCTTAGGTTGGAGCCTTATTCCTTATTTCCTCAGCTAGTCTTCCATTGTAGTACTTAGGGAGGACCACCTGATTCTTGCAAGGCTGCGAGCATATTACCTTGTTTACCCGACGAAATTTTTGATGTCTTTCCTTGCCTATAATTATCTGTAGTTACTTACCTCCACGCCCTTGTTCTTGTAGGGTTGCTTCTAAATTTGATATTTTGATTGTCTTCCCAGCGACATTCTCTTTTATTTCTTTAATACTCATACGGTACCTTTAACTACCCCAACTCCTATCTGAGTATTTCTCAAAGATCACGATGTCATAAATGCGAGGCTGAATAACTATATTGGGTTTTACTGTGTTTATCTTACACGATCCGTTGATTTGTCTGTATCCGCTTGTCTAGCCATAACTAGGACCTTCGTGAATCAACTACTAACTACTCGTTGGCCCATTCTCATATCAATATTCCGCGTGATCTTTCTTGGGTCATTTCCTTTGTTTTAACTTACGTCCCGCACTGGCTCTTTATCTATCAATAACATCTGGGGAAAGAACCCTTACTTCCTCTCCTTAACGTCATGTTTGCACAATGTTCTGGAATCGTAGCATATATGTAGGATTTGGATAAGTGCAATCTCATTCCTTTCTCATTTTTTTCGCATTCTTCCTTTATCATTCCATAGTTACTAGAACCATTTAATTCTGACTTCATGCCACATCACTCCATATTCCCCCCTTTAGGGGAGTACTAAGATTTAGAGCTGCGACGATCTACCAATAGATGTTTTACCTCTTCATCTTTGGCGTCTTTTCGCATCATTGATGACCCTTACTCGCCTTGCGGTAATCCTTATGTACCAAGGATAACAAAATTCCTTACTCCCGAGGGTGTAACTGGCACATATAGTCCCTTAAGCTTAACTTTGCTCACCTTTCTTTCTTTAGGAAAACGTCTTCTTGAATGACCTTTAAAGGTTATTCTTCTGTCGTCCATTCTACTATCATCGGAACACAATATCTAAAATTCTCATGATGTCTACCATTATCAAACCACTCAGTTCCTAATTAATGTTTAATTTATCTTGTTCACCAATCCATACTGATTTCTATTACTATGGGGTCCAACTTTTCCTTCTCGTAATCAGTTGGAGTCACGAACTTATTTCTTGAAATGAGGATATGACTTTATGGCCTATGCTATTTTGTAGCCTCAAGGTCTGTCACCTCTCGTCTTTTCCTTCACTTGACTTATAAACTCTGTAATATTGTCATTTTCTTTTGATCTACCGTTTCCATCCATGTATCATAGCTTACTCATAGTGCTTCATTATCTCTCTATCACTTTATTCTCAAAACTTGAACAAGACATTCTTTTTCTTTTAGCTCCCCTTTGCTCCATCCACTGGATCTTCGGGTTGCCTAACATTCTCTCCCTACTTGGGATGTGGGCCACACTAAGGTAATATTTATCACTTTTAGGCTTCCAGTGCCTATCCTTGTAGTACTCATATCTAGCTGTACTATTTTAGAGTGCACCATCTAGGTATCTCACACGGAGATCTATTAGAACATTTGCAAATCCTTCGGAAATGTCAACTAACTCAAACAATCCATCCATCATTCTGGGTCACTCTAACCCCAGCCGGATCCTGATATCCCATCCTTCTCTTAAACCATACATGTTAGCTACCATATGGCATAACTAAGATAGATGTAGCCAATTGTACATACCTATGTTACTGTTGAAGGTAACTCAAAAGGCTTATATTCCTCTACCTGAATTGTAAATACTGTTAACCTTCATTAACTAGGCGCCTCGTACCCTTCTTCATCTTGCTTATTTTGCTTGTTGAAACTTGTATTTATCTTCTGAATCTCTCATTCTCTTTCACCATAAAAATGGATAGATGTTCTTACCTTAAGGCTCCTTATAAAGAGGCTTACACGTCTTAGTACACACATGATCTATTGAAGACCTTACATTTACTTATCATAAGCATCATGAAAAATTGAGAACCTCTGACTCAACTCTTCCATAGCCACATACAATCTCTTACCAACGGTCTTTCTGGATGTAGGCATCGTCGTATTGTGAATAAGATAGAGTTTAGGAAATTGAGTTCTTACAACTGAGCTCTACCACACGATTTAGAGTAAGAAGAAAGTGTGACAGTCCTAAATGCCATGTAGCCTCCTGCTTATAAGTGTGGTGCACAACACACCCATAAACAAGACTCTACTAGACACGACTTGTAGACTCCCTATGACAGAACTGCTCTGATACCACTTTTGTCACGACCCAAACCGATGGGCCACGACGGGCACCCGGTACCTTACTCAACCAAGTACCAACATAACGTATCTTTTCGTATCATGCTATCATAGGTAAATGAGACGGACAAGCTGCCGTAGGATAACTAGAATAAAACATGTAATACCAACCTATACATAAGACATACGGGTCTATAAGACCAAAATGATCACTCGTATACTAAACATAGGCCGACAAGGCCATAAAATCTTTTACGTACATGAAATGTCTACAAGCCTCTAAGAGTAGATAAATACCATAAAGGTCGGGACAGGGCCCTGCCATACCAAACAATACACGTCTAAATCATACTGACCAAACAAGCAACTCCGGAGCAAATGGAGCGCACCAACATCTTCCGCTGGGATGATAGCCTACTTGGAGGAATCTGACTTATCTATCGGGACCTGCAGGCATGAAACGCAGCGTCCCCAAGCAAAAGGGACGTCAGTACAAAAAAATGTACCAAGTATGTAAAGAATGAAAATAAGTAAATAATAGACATGAGAGAAACATGGAGTAAAAGACTCGACATGTAAGTCTGAATAGCTCTGTGAATCATTTAATACTTATAATGTCATGCATTGCGTATAAATGTCATACCATGCATGTGTATATGCATTCATAACATCATCAAGCCTATGACAGCATCCCATCATATCATCTCGACCACTATGGGCAAAATCATCAACGTATACCAACTGATCAGGTGGTGGTGCATTTATAACACCGTAACCTTTTACCATATTATATATATATATATATATATATATATATATATATATATATATATATATATATATATACGCGCATAAAATTCCATCTGGTCATGGTCAATGAACATGTATAAATGAATGTAATGCATGTGAAATACATCAATAAAATCTCTCGGAACGTCATAAGACCATTATGTCTCTCATTAGTATCATGAAATAAACTTTATCAACTTACGTATTTTCTGAGACCCATGAACATATGATAGAACAATAAGACATATGGGAATTCAAGAATATAGGCATCTCTAATACTTTTATGAATAGAGTCATTTATGAAAGTTGTGCATTTTCTTGTTTCGTTTGTATTATATGGATCATGCCAAAAGGAAAGAAGGGATAGCCTTAACATACCTGCGCCGATTCTCTTGACAATCCCTCTCACATACGTCAATTGCGACAAATATAACGGTGGATCGAAGTAAGAAAAATTTCGTATGATATTCTTGAAAAAGATTGTACCGTGCTTTCTTAGAATTGCAAATCTTGTTTCTATTGCGTAATATAATCTCGTATGAACTTTTGTCGAAGCAAAATCACGTTTCAAATCAATCTTACTTTGTGAATCTGATCATAATCCTATAAGACTTTCCTTGAAGCTTCATCCGTATATTGTATTTGAAATTGCAAAAATTCATAGGCCTTCTTACTTTGAATTTAGAGAAGCCTCCGTAAGATATGAGATAGGAATCATAATCTTAACATTTCATCTTTCAAATAAAAAATGAGTTAAAGTATACATAACATCATCTAACAAATATCCACAACTTTTGTATCACCTTAATGAGATAAGGAGTCTTTTAAGTTCGTTGATTTTGTGGGCTCCACTTGATGGATTAGTCTTGCCCAAAGACCCCTTGTCATTCCACCTAATTAAAATGGAATAAGAGTCACAATTGGAGAAAGGGTTGCTGCCACGTTAAGCATCCTAAAACATATCCAAATTATGCTTAATTAATTAGTTAATCTCCCACTAAAAATCAATAATTACCCAATTATTCACATAATTAAGAATTATCTCAAATTACTTTAAATACTACTTACTTTTAGCATGCTTTATACACCGTACTATCATGGTCATATAGTACCTTGTATGACACTAGTTCATAAATACCTGGTATTTTAGCGCGGGTCATATTTTATCCAAAATGACAAACTTCGACAAAATTCATTTTCTTCGATTCGCTTACCCTCTCACCTTCATGGATTAACTTATCACTTGTTTGAAATAGCGTAATACTTATAATCCTAAAATAAATCTCATTCCCAAACTTATGTCGGTTAACTTAAGATGAAACTTCAACGTAAGAAAATGAGGGGCGTAACATCTCATTTTTGATCTTATATTAATTTACTTGTGGCGTACTTCCATGTACGAAAACATGGGGTGTAACAGAAACATTGAAACTTTGACTGAGAAGTCTATAGAGTTGGAAAATATTATCCAGAAGAGGAAGATTAATATAGCTTGTGTTCAGGAGACTAGATGGGTGGGAGCTAAGGCGAGGGATGCGGACGGGGTTTAAATTATGGTACTCTAGGAGCGCGAGGGGTGGGAACGAGGTAGGTATTTTGGTTGATAAGGACCTCCAGGAACTAGTGGTGGAGGTTAGGGGAGTGAACGACATGCTGGTGTCTATTAATCAAGTTGTTGGTAGATTTACTTTGAACATAATAAGTGCATACGCACCTCAAGCAGGCTTGAATGAAGAAGTCAAAAGGCATTTCTAAGAGGATTTAGATGAGATGGTATGTGATATACCGAACATGGAGAAGCTTTTCATTGAAGGAGATTTCAAACTCCACATTGGAGCGACTAGGGGTTATGATGATGTGTATAGTGGCTTCGATTTTGGAGATAGAAATGGAGGAGGAAGTTCACTGCTAGATTTTGCTAGAGCATTTGATTTGGTGATAGCAAACTCGAGTTTTTCAAAGAAAGTGGAACACTTGGTCCCCTTCCGGAACTCAGTGGCCGGAACCCAGATTGATTATCTATTATGCAAGAAGTCTGTTAAAGTTCTTTGCATGGATTGCAAGGTCATCCTGAGTGAGAACCTCACGACCCTTTATAGGCTCCTGGTCATGGACCTTGAGATCACGAGGAAGAGGAGGAAGAGGGAGGTGTATGGCCAACCTAGGATCAAGTGGGGGGCCTTCACTGAAGACAAAGCGAAAGAGCTGGGGGTTAAGCTGCTGACTATGTGGGCCTGGAGGAGTAGTGGGGATGCGAACGCTATGTGAACTACGACTGTGCAGTGCATTAGGGAAGCTTGTAGAAAGGTATTAGGGGTTCTGAAGGGCTACAATAGTGGTCATAAAGGAGACTGATGGTGGAATAGTGAGTTCCAAGGAAAGATGGAAACCAAGAACCGATGTATCTGATGCTAGTGGAAAGCATATACAAGGAGGAGAAGAGGATGAATATGAAGTGATATAAGTTACCTAAGAAGGATGCGAAGTTAGTAGTTACGGAAGCTAAGACTGCATACTTGGTCGTTTATATGAAGAACTTGATGGTAGAGGCGAGGATATATGGTTATTTAGGCTAGCCAAGGTGAGGGAAAGGAAGGCCCGTGGCTTGGACCAAGTGAAGTGCATCAAGGAAGAAGAATGTAGAGTTTTGTTGGATGAGGCGCATATCCATCGGAGATGGCATACTTATAGTCTCTTGAACGAGGAGGGGGACAAGAACATTGTACTAGGTGATTTGGAATTCTCCGAGAGTCGTTGTAACTTTGAGTATTGTATAGATTAGAATTGAGGAGGTCGTGGGGGCTATGCGTAAGATGAGTAGGGGAAACGCGACCGGGCCAGATGAAATCCTAGTGGATTTTTAGAAGAGTGTGGGCATGGCAGGCTTGGAATGGTTCACTAAGTTATCTAATGTCATTTTTAGGACGATAAAGATGTTCGATGAGTGGAGGTGGTTCCTTTTTAAAAGAACAAGGGTGATAAACCAAAATTGCAATAACTATCAGGTTATCAAGCTGCTTAGTCATACTATGTAAGTTTGAGAGAGGGTGGTAGAGCTAAGGGTGAAGAGCGGTGTATCTATTTTCGAGAACCAGTTTGGTTTATATTGAGCGTTCGACTATGGAAGCCATTCACGTTGTTAGGAAATTGATGAATAGTATAGGGAAAGGAAGAAGGACTTGCATAGGGTGTTCATCGACATAGAAAAGGCTTAGCATAAAGTCCATAGGGAGGTTCTGTGGAGATATTTGGATGCTAGAGGTGTACCTATGGCCTACATTAGCGTGATTAAGGACATGTATGATGGAGCGATGACCCAGGTGAGGATTGTGGTATGAACTCAGAGCATTATTTGGTCATGATGGGGTTGCACCAGGGGTCGACAATCATCCCTTCTTTGATTGCCTTGGTAATTGGCATACTGACGCGCCATATCCAAGGAGAGGTGTCGCAGTGCATGTTATTTGCAGATGACATTATTTTGATTGACGAGACACGGGGCGGTGTTAACGCAAGGTTAGAGATGTGGAGGCAGACCCTGAAGTCTAAAGGTTTCAAGTTGAGTAGGACCAAGACAGAATACTTGGAGTGTAAGTTCAGCTGGGCAACTCGGGGAGTGAAAGGGGAGGTTAGACAAGATTCATAAGTCATTCTTACTAGAGGACGTTTTAAGTGCCTTGGGTCTATTATACAGGGAGATGATGAGATTGACGAAGATGTCACACATCGTATTTGGGCAAGATGGATGAAATGGAGACTTACTTACGATGTTTTGTGTGACAAAAAGGTGCCACCAAAACTTAAAGGTATGTTTTATAGAGCGGTGGTAAGACCGACTATGTTGTATGGGCAATAAATAGCTCATATCCAGGAGATGAAGGTAGCACAGATGAGAATATTGAGATGAATGTGCGGGTAAACCAGGTTAGATAGGATTATGAATGAATTTATACGGAAGAAGGTGGGTGTGTCCCCTGTTGAGGACAAGATGCAGAAAGTGAGGCTTAGATGGGTTGGACATGTGAGAAGGAGAAGTACAAACGCCTCGGTAAGGAGGTGTGAGGTGTTGGCATTGGAGGGCCTAAAAAGAGGTAAAGGTAGACCCAAGAAGAACTAGGGAGAGGTGATTAGGTGTCACGACCCAATTCCTCCCTCCGTGAACTTGTCGTGACGACACCTAGTCTCTACGACTAGGTAAGCCTAACACTTTGAGGAATAAAGTGAAAAGCATGGAAATCAACAACTAACAGTAACACATATTTTAAATAAGAAAATTTGGGATGCCGCTCGACATATACAATAGCCAACTATCAAAATGTACATAACACTCCCCAAGAACCGGAACACCGTAAGTGACAAGCTACTATGAAGTTCTGGCTACTCTATACATCAGTATCTATAGAAATGAAAGAAGAATCAACATAGGGGGATAGAGGGGGACTCCGAGGATCCACAGGCTCGGGCAGATGTACCTTGAATTCTCCGAAATCAGCAGCGACCACAACTAAGGACGATACTGGCAGGAAGAACCTGGATCTGCACATATAAACATGTACAGGAAAGGGCGTGAATACACCACAATGGTACCCAGTAAGTGCCAAGCCTAACATTCAGTCGAGTAGTGACGAGGTCAGGTCAGGGTCCTACTGGTATATATATATATATATATATATATATATATATATATATATATATATATATATATATATATATATATATATATATATAATTAAGCAAGGTAGCATGAGATATCGCAGTAAAATAAAGACTGAAATTTAACAAGAAAGAAGTCATAGAAGGTAACAGCTCAGTACACAGAAATAAAAAAAGGGAATCTCCCGAGATACCATCCCGTATTCCCAAACATAAATGTGCAGGGGAATCTCCCAGAATACCGTTCCGTAGTCTCAAACATAAATGTGCAGGGGGGATCTCCCGAAATACCGTTCCGTGGTCCCAAAGTAAATATGCAAGAGAAGGGATCTCCCGGAATACCGTTCCGTAGTCCCAAAGTAAATATGCAGGACATGGGGATCTCCCGACATATTGTTCCGTAGTCCCAAAATAAATATGCAGCTCAAACGATAGAATTTATCAACTACAACACGAAATCCTACAATTTAGACTAAGTAAAATCAAGTGGAAACAGGAAAATTCACTAAACATGCTGCACGGAGTTCAAATAAACAGCTAAGGCAAGTAGGCATGCTATTATAGTCTAACATGATACTACAACATGCTGATAAGACTCAAATAAAAGGGAATGACATGTTGTTACTTAGCAGAAATCGGGTTTTCACGACAATTAGCTCGTGTACGTACTCGTCACCTCACACACATGATACTCACATATCAAAACAGTACCAAATCCTAAAGGGAGTTGTTGAATCAAGTCACTGAATGATTTTGAAGAATGACAAATGTCCTCATAGTTGAACCAGGCCCATCATGGAATACATAGACATGCAGACAGAATGGCACGAGAAGAGTTCACACTCATGAGATAAACACCATCTCTGAATTAAGGGGTTATCTCCTAAGAGAAAACATTGCAAATTGATAGGGAGATGGACTTCGTATTCAGGTAGGACAGAATCAAGATAGAGGAGGATCAAAGAAGTTCAGATCAACTCAAACTCTTCCACCAAGGAAGAGTTGCATCAGAATTCTACTTCAACGTCTCAACTACTGATCCTATATATTGTCAAAGTGTTCCTGCTGAACAGTGCGCACAAACATAGAAGTGAAACAAGAATTGAGAGCAAAATTACCAACGCAATTTTGCAAGCAGTTCATGTAAAGAATCTCTGTGCGACTCAAAAACTACTTTCTGATTATTGTGTTTTGATTATTGCCAGCTGAACAAGGTTAAAGTGAAGAACAGGTACCCATTATCTCGCATTGATGACTTATTTGATTAGTTACAGGGTGCCAGGGTGTATTCCAAATTGACTTACGTTCAGGTTATCACCAGTTGAATATTCGGGAGCCAAATATCTTGAAGATTGCTTTCAGGACCAGATATGGTCACTATGAGTTTCTTGTCGACACCAGAATGTCGACAATAAACACAATGAAAAAGGAGTCAAGATAAGGCCGAAACACACTTTGCATCAAATGGGTAAAGGCTGCTGGGGCATTGGTCAGCCCAAAAGACATAACAAGAAACTCATAGTGACCATATCTGGTCCTGAAAGCAATCTTCAAGATATTTGGCTCCCGAATATTCAACTGGTGATAACCTGAACGTAAGTCAATTTGGAATACACCCTGGCACCCTGTAACTAATCAAATAAGTCATCAATGCGAGATAATGGGTACCTGTTCTTCACTTTAACCTTGTTCAGATGGCAATAATAAAAACACATACGCATAGAACCATCATTTTTCTTCACAAACAAGACTGGAGCACCCCAAGGTGAAACACTGGCCGAGTGAAGCCCTTATCAAGCAAATCCTACAACTGCTCCTTCAACCCCTTCAACTCAGGGAGCCATACAGTATGGAGGAATAGAGATAGGTTGAGTTCCCGGCAACAAATCAATGCCAAAATCAATATCTCTGTCGGGCAGCATGCCCGGAAGATCAGTTGGAAACACATATGGGAAATCCCTCATTACTGGAACTGACTCAACTGTAGGGGTATCAATATTGACATCTATCGCATAGGCTAAATACGCGTCACACCCCTTATCAACCATTCGTTGGGCCTTAAGAAATGAAATAACTCTGCGCGGAGCATACTCTAAGGTACCCCTCCACTCTAATTGCGGAAAGCCTGGCATAGCCAGCGTCACGGTCTTAGCGTGACAATCAAGAATAACATAATGGGGCGACAACCAGAAAATGCCCAAGATAACATTAAAATCTACCATTTTGAGTAATAATAAATAGGCTCTGGTCTCAAAACCAATAAGAGCAATCAAACACGACCGATATACGCGGTCCACTACAAGAGAATCTCCCACATGAGTAGACACATAAACATGGGAACTCAAAGAATCCCGAGATACGCTTAAATGTGGGGCAAAATAAGATGGAACATATGAATATGTAGAGCTCAGTCAAATAATACCGACACATCTCTATGACAGACGGGAACAATACTTGTAATGACAGATTCGGAAGCAACTTCCTCTGTATGAGCCAGAAGAGCATAATACCTGGCCTGGAATTCTCCTCTAGGGTGACCTCGACCTCCCCGACCTCCACCTCGAGCTGGTTGAGCATGTGGGATGGTAGCTGATGCTGGAAACATGGCTTGAGGACCCTGTGGAGCACGTGGTGGTTGAGAAGTCTGTGGAGGTGCACCCCTCCTAAGTTTGGGGCAATCCCTCACCATATGGAGAGTGTTTCCACACTCAAAACAACCCATCGGAAGGCGTGGAAGCTGTGAATAACCCGGGCCAGGTCTGCTGGACTGGACGCTAATAACACCCCAAGCAGGAGGCACATTAGATATTGGCGGTGCATTATAAGGCTTCTGGGGCCTAGAAGGAGCTGGAACACCACTGGCGGCTGGAAAAGGTGAATGAACACGGCGACTCACATAACCCCTACCATGGCGAAATGCTGGGGCACGAGCTCCAGAATAATAACCAGTCTCTCGAGACCTCTTGGCCTCTCTCTCCACTCTGCCCTGGGCAAGCATTCCCTCCACTCTCTTGGCGATACTTACGACCTGCTGATAAGAGATGTCTATCTCCAACTCCCTGGCCATACTGACCCTGATGCTGGGGTGGAGTCCCTTAATAAAACGACGAACCCTCTCCCGAACTGTGGCAACCAAGCTGTTGCATGTCGGGCCAACTCACTGAAACAGATTGCATACTCTGACACAGTCATAGAACCCTGGCGCAACTGCTCAAACTCCGCGCACCATGCATCCTTGAGGCTCTGAGGGATATACTCTCTCAAAAACATATCCGAGAACTAAGTCCATGTGAGTAAGGCTGCCTCGTCCAGACTACTCAACTCATAAGTACGCCACCACTGATAGGTTGCTCCTCTAAGCTGGAAAGTGGTGAAAGAAACCCCACTCATCTCCGTTATGCCCATAGTACGGAGAATACGATGACACTCCTCCAGAAAACCCTGAGTATCATCTGAAGCTAATCTTCTGAAAGTAGGTGGGTGGTACTTATTGTACCTCTCAAATTTAAGCTGCTCTGCCTCAGAAGAGGCTGTCCTGGTCTCATGCTGAACCGGAGCTGCGAGCTCCATAAGAATTAACTCTAGGGCCTGATCAACCTGGACCCTCTACTCAGGAGTGCAGGCTGCAGGAGTCTGTGCCCCTCCCTCAGCCTGAGATGTGGCGGGAATTAGTGGGATTAATCCAGCCTGAGCTAAGGTGCTTAACATGCGCATGAACTGGGCTAGAGTCTCCTGGAGGGATGATGCAGCAATAGGAACCTCCGGTGCCTGCCCTCAAGCTGGAGCTGCTGGAAGCTCCTCTATCGCAGCTCGTGCGATTGCTCTTGCTGCACCGGGTGGTCGTCCTATACCACAGCCCTGGCCTCTGGCGGCTTTAGCTGGGCCGCGGGTGCCTGGTAGTCGAAACCACCAGTACGGGTCCTCACCATCTGTGAGAAAGAATATAATAGAGAATATTTAGAATTTGATGCCAATAATTCGCACGACAAGGAATAAAAAGAAGTATGATTGTTCCTAACAGTTCCATAGCCTCCTAAGATAAGTACAAATGTCTCCGTACCGATTCGCTAGTCTCTAATAAACCGACTTGTGACTCACGACTCCTACGAACCTAGATTTCTGATACCAACTTGTCACGACCCAAATCCTCCCTCCGTGAACTTGTCATGACGGCACCTGGTCTCTACGACTTAGTAAGCCTAACACTTTTCGGAATAAAATGAAAAGCATGGAAATCTACAACTAACAGTAACAGATATTTTAATAATAAAAATTGGGATGCCGCTCGACATATACAATAGTCAACTCTCAAAATGTACATAACACTCCCCAAGACCCGGAACACCGTAAGTCACAAGCTACTACGAAGTTCTGGCTGCTCTATACATTAGTATCTATAGAAATGAAAGAAGAATCAACATAGGGGGATAGAGGTGGACTCCGAGGATCTGCGAGCGCGAGCAAATGTACCTTGAATTCTCCAAAATCAGCACCGACCGCAACTAAGGATGAGACTGGTAGGAAGAACCTGGATCTGCACAAGAAAAACATGTGCAGGAAAGGGCGTGAGTACACCACAATGGTACCAGTAAGTGCCAAACCTAACCTCGGTCGAGTAGTGACTAGGTCAGGTCAGGGTCCTACTGGTATATATATATATATATATATATATATATATATATATATANCGGAACGGTATTCCGGGAGATCCCCTGTCTTGCATATTTACTTTGGGACTGAAATGGTATTCCGGGAGATCCCCCTGCACATTTACGTTTGGGACTATGGAACGGTATTCCGAGAGATCCCCCTGCACATTTATGTTTGGGACTACGGGACGGTATCTCGGGAGATTCCCTTTTGTTTATTTCTGTATACTGAGTTGTTACCTTCTATGACTTCTTTCTTGTTAAATTTCAGTCCTTATTTTACTCCGATATCTCATTCTGCCTTGCTTCATTATATATATATATATATATATATATAATGAAGCAAGGCAGAATGAGATATCGGAGTAAAATAAGGACTGAAATTTAACAAGAAAGAAGTCATAGAAGGTAACAACTCAGTATACAGAAATAAACAAAAGGGAATCTCCCGAGATACCGTCCCGTAGTCCCAAACATAAATGTGCAGGGGGATCTCTCGGAATACCGTTCCATAGTCCCAAACGTAAATGTGCAGGGGGATCTCCCGGAATACCATTTCAGTCCCAAAGTAAATATGCAAGACAGGGGATCTCCCGGAATACCGTTCCGTAGTCCCAAAGTAAATATGCAAGACAAAGGGATCTCCAGGAATACCATTCCGTAGTCCCAAAGTAAATATGCAGCTCAAACGATAGAATTCAACAACTACAACACAAAATCCTACAATTTAGACTAAGTAAAGTCAAGGAGAAATAGGAAAATTCACTAAACATGCTGCACGAAGTTCAGATAAACAATTAAGGCAAGTAGGCATGCTATTCTAGTCTAACAGGATACTACACATGCTGATAAGACTTAAATAAGAGGGAAAAACAGGTTGTTACTTAGAAGAAATCGGGTTTTCACGCAATTAGCCCGTGTACGTACTCGTCACCTCACGTACACGACGCTCACATATCAAAACAGTACCAAATACCAAGGGGAGTTCCCCCACAAGGTTAGGCAAGCCACTTACCTCGAACCAAGCTCAATCAATTCGTAACAATGCTTTTGCACGAAAATCCGACTTCGAATGGCCCAATTCGCCAAAATCAATTACATAACATAAATATAACTACAACGAACTAATCTAGCTACTGAAATCAAAGCTAAAACATGAAACTGGAAAATCGCCCTACAAATCCTCCCCAGGCCCACGCTTCGGAATCGAGTAAAAGTCACCAACACCATTCACTAACGAGTTCACTCGTACCAAAATTATCCAAATCCTATGTCTAAATCCCAATCAAAACTCATAAATTTGATTGAAGAACTTTTCCCCATTTCCCCCAAATTTCTCACCCAAGTTTCTTTAATTTAATGAAGAAAATTTACTATAGATTAATGGAATACAACAAAAAACGAGTTAGGAATCATTACCCCAAAGCTTCCTCTGAAAATCCCTCGAACAATTGCCTAATTTCGAGCTCTCAAGTCCAAAAATGAAGAATGAAATCAAACCAACGATTTGGCCCTTTTTCGGCCAGCCACACCGCACATGCGGTCAAATTTCTGCTTCTGCGGTCTCGTACCTGCGGAAGAACCATCACAATTGTGAAGACAACTTAAATGGGCTGGGACCGCATCAACACTGGGCTGCACCTGCGAGCCCGCTTCTGCGGACCACTCACCGCACCTGCGACCCCAGATGGACAAGTCCAATTCCGCTTCTACGACTCCATGGCCGCTTTTGCGACTCCGCACCTGCAGCCCAAAATGCGCAGGTGTGATTACACCAGGTGCAACAACTTCAACAAATTTCATAAGTCCCAACTCAATCTATTAAGCACCCGAAACTCATCCGAAGCCCCCGGGACCTCAAGAAAACATACCAACCAATTCTAAAACACCGTACGAATTTTGTCGATCCCTCAAACCACCCCAAACAACGCTAAAATCAAGAATCATCCTCCGATTCAAACTTAACGAACTTGAAACTTCCAAATTTGACAACCGATGTCGAAACCAGTCAAACCACGTTCGATTGACCCCAAATTTCGCACACAGGTCATATTCAAACCTACAGATCTATTCTAACTTCCGGAATGGGAATCCAACCCCGTTATCAAAAAATTCCAGTATCGGCCAAAATGTCCAAAACTTCGACTTTCGCCATTTCAATCCTAAATGAGCTACAGACCTCCAAAACACCATCCAGACACGCCCCTAAGTCCAAAATCACCTAAAGGAACTAACAGAACGACAAAACTCCATTATGGAGTCGTCTTCACATAGTTCTGACCACAGTTCAAATCCTAAGGCTTAAGCTCCTATTTTAGGAACTAAGTGTCCCAAAACACTCCAAAAACAAAAACGAAACCTCCCGGCGAGACACAATATTAGAAATAGGTACGCGGGAAGCAGTTAATAGGGGATTGGAGTTACAACTCTCAAGATGACCGACGTGGTCGTCACATTAGGCAAGACATAGCGTAGCTGCAGCTGACCGAGGACATGACCCTCGGTGTTGTCCCTTCTTGTTATAAATGTGGTTCATATGCTTTTCTAAGCCAAGGGTTTATTAGAAACTGTCTCCTTTTCTCCACAAGGTAGGGGTAAGGTCTGTGTACACACTACTCTCCCCAGACCCCACTATGTGGGATTATACTAGGTGTGTTGTTGTTGTTGTTGTATACTGGTAACCATAATATACCATGATTCAATAGTTTTCACAGTCTATTATGATTCAATTGTAATAACAGTATACAACACATTATACCCAAAAATATCGTGAATACCTATTAATGTACTAGTAATCATTGTATATCATGATTCAATAATATCATATGTAATCATGGTAGACTACACAGTACATCAAGAATTTTGTGAATATCATTTAACATACCAATGATCACAGTTTATAATGATTTAATAGTAATTAGAGTATATTATATATTATATCAAGTAAATTACAAATGCCATCTAATATACTGAAATAAAGTATACCATAGTACATGAGATACAAAGTTTTGCTAGAGAGAGAATGTCCAATATCTCACTACAACCAAATTCAGGGGATCCACATCAAATTCCTCCCAAACCCCTGACAAAACTACACCATCAACAAATACTCCTCATTCCTACAAAGATTAACTAATCCAAGAGGGGATCTTCACCACTGCCTCCCACATAATACCAATGGACTCATCAACTTCCAATATCGTTCAACCCCTTGATTTGGAAGCCACTAGCCAGACGGAGCAGTCCAACAATATGAAGCACATTACCCTAATTGAGGATGATAAACTAAGGATGTACAACCCTTGGAAGTACTCCCTCATCATCAAACTCATGGGCAAACGACTAGTTCATCACTACCTAAAGAAGAAAACTCAAGAACTACGGAAGATAGATGAAAACTTCCCTCTAATAGACCTTGGAGAAGATTACTACATAGTAAAGCTAGACGAGGAGGAAAGCATGACTAGAATACTACACGAGGGACCTTTGTTCGTTAATGGGGTTTTCCTATCAGTGCAAAAATGGGTGCCTACTTTTGTGGCCACCAAAGCATATCAAAGTTATACTGCCGTGTGGGTAAAATTACCACCCAACGGAATTCTATAATGGCATAATCCTAACAAAAATTGAAAATTGCATTGGCAAACTACTTAAAGTAGATGCATGCAAATCGGCCACATTAAGAGGAAGATATGCACGCCATTGCGTGGAACTACCATTGGAGCAGCTAGTACAAAATTTTATAACGATTGGCCAACACAGGCAACCTATACTTTATGAAGGAGAAGACTTTCTTTGCAAAACCTATGGAAGACTAGGGCACTCAAGCAGAGTCTGCCCATATAGGTCTCCTCAAACCTTCCAGAAAGGGGGTATAGCACCCTTGGAAATGCAACAAACCAAGGATGACTCTACACATGGGTGGATGACAGTCTCTTTCCCCAGGAAAAGCAGAGCTAAGGCAGCCAATCAAACCATGAATAAGGCTAGTTCATCAATTGTTCCAGGTATAAAAGTTCACACATTTGATGCTGTGTCAGGTAAGTCTCAATCTACCCAGCCTTTAAGTTACATTAATAAGCATCTGTTCAAGGACCCTAATGCAGCTTCATCTACTGCCTTAATGGACCAATGCGATGAAGAAATTATTCTACCCAATAGCTTGGTGGTAAACCACCCGATGGAACGGTAACTGGTCTTGCTAACCACCCACATGAGCACAAAGTTTTGGAAATGGTGAAACAAAATTAATCAAAAATTCTCCAAATTTTCATGGCAAGTCGGAAGTAAATGTTACAAGTGTCCAAAACGTGGCTCAATATCACAATTGTAATAATAACCAAAATCTTTTGTCCAATAATATTGATATGGATTTAACTCGCTCTCTAGCCAATCAGATATGTTTAAATAATATTACCTCTACTAACGACAACCCTCACTATCTTAATAATCACAATTACTCAAAAAACATAAAACAAACTATGTACATTTACCATGCAAAGCCAAGCTTTGACACCCAATCTACCATGCAACACATGGAAATAGAGACTAGACAAGTGGCGGAGGGTCAATCCATGCAAGATTTGGATATAACCCTCACACAATCCCCTCCCATTCCTACACTAGTAGAGGAAATCATTACAAACCCTACTCCCCTCCCAGATGTTAGTTCCCTTACAATACAAGATCAACCCAACAATGCCAAGACCACCACTTACACTAAGAAGGAGATACATGCTGATACAACTACTCCACCTCTCCAGAAATCAAACCATGAACAATATACCTCCATTACCTCCTCAACTCCCCCCACTTCAAGTAATATATGCTCAACCCCAGAGTCCACCCAACCATGTACCACAATCATGGGTGGAACTAGGTCTCCAGGGGCATGCAATCTCCTTCCACTTGGAGATAAATGACCAGGAATCGATCCTAATCATCCAAAACACACACTACCTTGCTCAACTAATCTCCGAAGGGATGAGCCTAGCCATGAACAACTATGTCAACCAAATGTGGATGAAAAATATTATCCAACCCCTAGATCATTCATTAAATCAGAATCTAGTCCAAAACATGCAACAAATGTGGAACCTACCCCACAACTCCAACCAACCCCTCCCACAGAATGCACCTCTCAACCTCCCCTTCTTTGCACCGGAGGATTTGATGCTTCTAAACCCAATATTCACACAGTGGTCTCCCCAACACATGCAAGACCAACAACAAGGTCCACAACCAGTACCAATGGAAGAACAAGCCCCAGTTCCAAACATGCAAAACCAGGAAGGGGTCCAGGAGGAAGAAGAGGAGGAGGACAACATGCCTCACTTGGGGGAACCAACAGTAGCCCTTTCAAGCCTAAGCGAGGTAAAAATACTCATCTTTAAGGGGATGCTAGAGAGGAAGTGTATCTTCAGCTGCCCAAAAACCCTTTACAAATGCTCATTGGACATTCGTCCCCCCCCTCCCCCCCCAGGACCCAACTATGGGGAAACATGTGGTGATACTGGTTCCCTCCATACGGAGGAATCCCAACAACATCCTCAACAGTAATCAATCAATGTAACAACCAAACAATATCATCATTTGGAATGTGAGGGGAGTAAATAATGCCAACTTCAGGAGACATTTTCGTGAACTTATGGATACCCATAGACCTTGTCTAGTAGCCTTGTTGGAGACAAAAATGGAGAGTCATGTATCAATTCTGGAGGATTTTCACTTCACTGAGATGATAGAAGTCCCTGCCATCGGGTAAGCTAGAGGTTTGGTAATCTTGTGGAATCATGATGTGGTGACGGTTAACAACTTCACTAGGAACTGTCAAGCTATCCATGCAATGATAGAGGTAAAACCTAAGAACCTTACTTGGTTATTTACTATTGTTTATTCTAGTAATGACATAGCATATATAAAATTGTTATGGGAAGACCTAAAACATATGTTTGATCATTATAGTGGCCCTTGGTTAATTGGAGGTGACTTCAATAAAGTGGTAGACTTGGGTGATAAATTTTGGGGTAGGTTTATAAATAAAAAAAGAGCAAAATCTCTCATAAACTGCCTAGACTATTGCAATCTAGTGGATCTAGGTTTTAAGGGGTGTAAATATACATGGTCCAACCATCTTAGGAAGAAAAGTCCTAATCATAGAGAGACTTGATAGGGTTTATTCCAATTGTGAATGGTTACAAGCTTTATCAAACGTTACAGTGACACAGCTCCCAAAATTACACTCGGACCACAACCCTATACTAGTTAATCTTAATAATAATATTAATAATAACCACGCAAGACCATTTAGGCTTGAAACATTCTGGTGCTCTCACACAGACTTCCCTAGAGCGGTGTCTAACAGTTGGGTAAATAGGGATATAATGAAGGATATGAAATCATTTCATAAGAATGTGTTAGAATGGAAAGACATTACCTTTGAAAATATTTTTGCTAGGAAAAGAAAAACTTTAAATCGTATCCAGGGTATTCAAAGCTCTCCTAATTACCAAACCAGTCAATTCCTTAGAGACCTCAAAGTGAAACTTATCGAGGAATATGACACTATCCTTAAATTAGAGGAGGAGTTTTGGAAACTACGCTTTAAGATTAATTGGTTAAACGATGGGGATGCCAATACAAAATTCTTCCATATTCAAGCCACTAATAGTAGACGTAGAAACAATATTGTCTTTTTAAAGACAACTCAGGGAATTGGATAGAGGACCAAAATGCCCTAATGAATTATGTTACAAATTACTTTCAGAACATTTTTACAACTTCACATGAAAACACCAACTGGTCAACCATAAAAATGGACAAGACTTCCTTCACAAAAATTGATCTGTCTGCCCTTGATAGCAAACTAAGAAACCAAGAGATTAGAAGAGCAATATTCTCTTTTAAACCAAACAAGGCGCCTGGACCTGATGGTCTACACCCCTTCTTCTTCCAGAAATTTTGGCCAATTCTAGGCAATAAGGTTATAAAATTGTGCCAATTTTTTTTTGAAACAAGGATTATGCCTCAAGAAGTTAATAAAACTTACCTTTGTCTAATCCCTAAATTTAGTAATGCTAATCAAGTAAAAAATTTAAGACCTATCAGTCTATGTAACACTTTGTACAAGATTGTCACAAAAGTCATTGTTAATCAAATCAAGCCTTTCCTAAAATACCTTATTAATAATCAACAAGAAAGATTTGTAAAATATAGGCAAGCTAGTGATAGTTCTATTATTATCCAAGAGGTGTTAAAACGGTTTAACGCCCGTAAAGGAAAGAAAAATTTCATCCTAAAGCTTGACCTGGAAAAGGCCTTTGATAAATTAGAATGGTCTTATATTTACTGAACTCTTAAATATTTTAACTTTCCTTCCAACATATCATCCCTAATCCTTAGCTGTATATCAACTACTACAATCTCCATATTAGTAAATGGTTATAAAACTGAGGAATTTTCTCCCACAAGGGGCATTCGTCAAGGTGACCCCATGTCTCCTTATAGTTTCATCCTATGCATGGACATGCTATCAAAAAATATTGAACACGAAGTGGACATTCATAATTGGGACCCCATCAATCTTAATAACAAATGCCCCCCTTTGTCACACTTGTTCTTTGCGGACGACCTAACCCTAATGGGTCGTGCAAACACTAAAACCATCAGCACATTGTGGAGGAGCATGGACACATTTTGTTGTCTTTCCGGGCTTAACATCAACAAAGACAAATAAAAAATAATTATGTCAAAGTCTTGTACTGATGAACAAATAGTTAAGGCCATAAACACATTTGAAATAAAAACTAGTGAATCCTTTAATAATTATCTAGGGTTTCCCATGCCTCACCACCACCCTAGGCATATGGACTATCAACCTGTTATTGATAAAATGCGGGCACAATTAAATAATTGAAATGCTAAGTGTCTCAGTATGGCGGGTAGATGCACCCTCATAACCTCTACTCTAAACACAATCCCAAATCACAAAATGTAGTTAGCACTTCTGCCTAGTAAAACTCTAAAGGAAATTGACAAGATCCAACGGGATTTCCTCTGGGGTACTGCAAGTGATAAGAAAAAAACTTCACCTTATAGGTTGGAACATGGTTACCAACACTAAATAAACTGGTGGCCTAGGCATCAAAAAAGCAAAGTCTAAAAATATGGCTCTACTAGCTAGCCTCGCTTGGAGAACTCCTACTAATCCTACTTCTCTCTGGGCTCATGTCCTTATTATCTTTATGGTCATAGCCATAAATCTAGTGGATGGTCTAATACTTGGAAGAGCCTATTAAAGGGTTGGAATGTGTGTAAACAAGGAATAAGGTGGCCTCTTAACCAACACTCAAACATGAACTTATGGGATACGAATTGGATCCCAAATTGCACAAACCTTCGCACTAATGTTATAGGCCCCCTCAACTATAAAGAAGATTGCTTAAAAATAAATGACATTAGGGAAAAGCCAAATGGAACCTTGGGAAAATATCATTCAAACTACCTCAAAGTATTATTACAAATATCAACTCTTTAACCCTAACATCTCATCCTTCAAGTGCAAATGATCTCATTTGGATTATAAATCCTAGTGGGGTATTTACCACAAACTCTTGTTATAAATTAATTGAATCACAACCAACCCCAAATGATAATTTCAATTGGCCCTGGGATGCCAAGTGCCCAAGGAAAATAAAACTCTTTCTTTGGAAATGCTACCACTCTTGTCTTCCTACTAGGGAATACCTTGGATAACTTGGTATTAATATCGACACTAATTTTCCTATTTGCAAGGACACCAATGAATCAATAATTCACATTTTTTGGGAATGCATAATAGCCAAAAAAATTTGGCAGTCTATGCGAGTGGACATCATTGCGATAGAGCACATCGACCATTGGGTAGATTTCCTTAGAACTAGAAACCCTACAACAAAATTCAAGCTCATCTCTTGGGGAAAAACATTTCCCTTCACTTTATGGGCCATATGGCAAAACAGAAGTGAAAATAATGTGAATAACACTAGCACACCCATTAACACAAGGAAAATTCTTAACCAAGCCTTGGAATACCATCTCCTAACATCAAAGCCTACTACTAACACTATCAAGTTAAAGCTCAAAGTTAGATGGCAGGCTCCTCCAAAGAAGTGGTATAAGATCAATTTTGATGGCGCATTTGATAAGAACTCACTCCATGGTGATATTAGTGGAATAATTCGCAACAACAAAGGTGATTGGATACTAGGCTACTACGACAAACATCACACAACATCTCCGGTCCAAGCAGAACTTCAAGCATTTCGGCAGGCGCTTCAAATAATCATCAAAGAAAATATATTCCCCATTGAAGTGGAAACAGATGCCACAGAGGTCATACGATTCATTCATGATGATTATCCAACTTACAATGACTTAATTTATGAATGCAACTTGTTACTCGAGAAGGCAGCCAAGCAAGGGGAGATCAAAATGAAGCATAGCTTCAGGGAGGGGAACATGGTGGCACATCTACTAGCAAAAAAGGCTCTAATGGCTCCTTGTTACAATAAACTTTGTTACTTTATGCTTCCTCCTGCCTTTGCAATGGATGTTTTAGGCAAAGACCAAGATGGTTTTATGTATTCTCGAACTTGTTCTTCAAATGTGTGTAGTAATTTAGCTGCTCTAGGCAATGAATGTGCCTTAGAAGGCATTACTATCCCCCTACGTAAAGTTTGTATGAAAGACAATGCTATGGGTAAAGTACCCTAGCTTACTTTCCCTGCTACTATAATTAATATAAGTGTCTTATCGTTCAAAAAATAAAAGTATACCATAACTCAATAATAACCATGGTAATGTGTAGTGTACCGAAATACAATTTAACCTTCTTAAACTAAGTATACCATGATTAAATAGTAATTATGGTATGTTGTACAATATATCAAGAATACTAGAAGTACCTTTTAATATACTCAAACAAAATATATATTGTACAATAGTAATCATGGTATACTACGTATTATACCAAGAATGTTGTAAACACCAGTTAATATACTCAAATAAATATACCATGATTTAACAATAATTATGATATAATGTATAATATAACAAGAATATTGAATATACCAGTAATCACAATATACAATAGCTCAATATTAATTATGATATACTATACAGTATTGTCACGACCCGAATTTCCCTCCGAACGGTCTCGTGACGGTACCTAGTCCCTATGACTCAGTAAGCCTAACACATGCGAAAAATAAAGCAATATACAGAAGAAATAGAAAAAGAAGAAGAAAATATATAACTCAGCCGCTCGACATTTACAACCTTCACTTCCCAAAACCCGGAACGTCACAAAAATCACAAGCTCTATACTAATATCGCTCTATACAATGGATTAATGGAAAATGTATATAAGTCTTCTATGCCTATACTAGAGTAGAAGGGGACTCGTGGGATTCTGCGGACGCGGCAGAATTACCTCGCGGTCTCCTGGCAACTGCTAAAGTACTCCTAGCCCAAATATTGTGTACTGGTACCTGGATCTGTACATGGAAAACATGCGCACGAAAGGGCATGAGTACTCCACAATTGGTACCCAGTAAATGTCAAGCCTAACCCCAGTCAGGTAGTGACGAGCCAGGTCAAGGCTCTACCGGATATTTATAATAAAAATAGTTAAAAATCTAAACAGAGATAGATATTAAGCCAAACCAAATAGTAGAAACGGTAAATTACAAAGAATAGTAAAAGAGAGCCCTTGGCTCAGCACAACATATGTCTCAATAACAAATATGCAATGCAGTACATGGGAAAGCTCCCGGAGTCTCATCCGTAGTCCCAATTTAAATATGCAATGCAGTATAGGGGGAAGCTCCCGGAATTTCGTCCATAGTCCCAATTTAAATATGCAATGCAGTACAGGGGGAAAGCTCCCGGAATCTCGTCCGTAGTCCCAAATTATATATGCGATGCAGTACAGGGGGAAAGCTCCCGGAACCTAGTCCGTAGTCCCAATTTAAATATGCAATGCAATGAATACATGATACAGTGTATTTGAACAGCTCAGAAGGAAACCACGGGCAAATACGGATAAAACTACCTAAAACATGGTACATATATTAACAAGCAGGAGTAACTCAAGTAAGACAGGTAGACATGCTCATTCCTGAGCTACACTACACATTTAGTACAAGAACAATGAAATAGGGATAAATGATTTATGTCATGAAAGGAAAAAGTGAAGTTTTAGCAACAATAACCCGTGTACACCCTCGTCACCTCACGTACACGACGCCCACATAACCAAAACAATAACAAAACAACCTAAGGGGAAGTCCCCAACACAGAGTTAGGCAAGCCACTTACCTCGACTACGCTACTCAACCCAAAATCACGCTCTTGTCATGAGTATCCGACTCTGGGTGACCCAAATCTAATCAATTCGATTGCATAATGTAAATAACACTTTAAGGAATCAAAATAGCTAATTAATTCGAAGCTAAGGCGCGAAATAAGGAAATTCTCTCAAAACGTCCCTCGGGCCCACGTCTCGGAATCGGGTAAAAATTATATTCTCCGGACACCCATTCACTCACGAGTCTACTCATATAAGAATCTCACAAATCGGAGGTCAAACACCCAATCAAAACTCAATAATTCGGTCTATGAAGTTTATCCCATTTTTCCCATTTTCTATCTAAAGTTTCGAGTAGCTTTTGTTCTCTATTGTATTCCGTTTGCCCTCCCATCCTTGTGTTGGCTTCGATTCCAGTGATCAAGCGAGCAAGCAAGTCTGAAAAAGGTTGGATTTAAGATTGGAATCATGGAAATTGATCTAAGATGGGAGAAATCACTTACCCAAGTTGCCCAGGTGCAAAAGTCTTCAAAAATCGCCCTTCCCGAGCTCTCAAATTCGAAATTATGAAAAATAGCATAAATCCTCGGATTTAGGTCTTTGAAAGACTGCCCAGGTATTGCCTTACGCGATCGCGAACGCTGAGTCGCGATCGCGGAGAGTAAAAATTTCACACCTGGGATTCATGCAATGCGATCGCAGAACTCAACTCGCGATCGCGAACCCTGTGGACCCAGACCTATGTTATCGCGTACATGCTCAAGTGACCGCGAAGAGTAATGTCCACACCTTCCACTGCCTAGGGAGTTCTATGCGATCGCGACACCTGCTTATGCGACCACGGAGACCAAGTTGACCAAGCTATGCGATCGCGGACCTCTTCTTGCGATCGCAGTGAACAAATTGCATACCTCCCCCACTTACCTTATGCGATCGCGAAGAAACTCTTGCGATCGCGATTAACAAAAAGTTGCTGCTGTGCAAAACCAGAAAACAACAAAGAACTTAGGCCAAAAATATACCCGTTGAACACACGAAACACACCCGAGATCCCCGGGACCTCAACCAAACCTACCAACCAACCCTAATACCTCATTAAAACTTGGCCGAGCCTTAAAAACATGTCTCATAACATCAAATCATCAAATTTGCATAGATTCAAGCCTAAGAACTTATGAAATTTCTAAAATTCACATTCGATGCCGAATCACTTCAAAACTCATCCGAATGACCTTAAATTTTGCGCACAGGTCATAAATGACATTACGGACCTGTTGTCACTCTCGAAATTCCATTTCAAACCCGATATTAAAATTTCACCTATCGGCCAAAATCGCCGAAATTCTAACTTTCGCCAATTCAAGACTAAATCTACAACCGACTTCGATAACACATTCCGAATACGCTCCTAACCCCGAAATCACCCAACGGAGCTAACGGAGTCGACGAAATTCCATTCCGGATCTGTCTTCACACAGTTCTAACTACGACCCGATTTCTAAATCTAACTTGCACATTTATCGACTATGTGTCCTAAAACACTCCGGATTTCAACTCAACGCTCCGAAAAGTTCTAATGGCATAAATAGACGTGGGAGAAGCAGGTATCAGAGGATCGGGGCACTAACTCTCAAAATGACAGGCCGGGTCGTTACATTCTCCCCCTCTTATGGAAATCGTTTGTCCTCGAACGAGTATAGAAACATACCTGAAGCTGTGAAAAGATGAGGGTACCAAATCCGCATATCCTGCTCGGTCTCCCAAGTTGCCTCCTCGACCGGATGACCCCTGCACTGAACCTTGACTGAGGCAATATTCTTCGACCTGAGCTTTCTGACCTGCCTGTCCAATATGGCTATAGTCTCCTCAACATACGATAGATCCTTGTCCAATTGGACTGAGCTGAAATCTAAAACATGAGTCGGATCACCGTGATATTTCCGGAGCATAGGGACGTGGAATACCGGATGAACTGCTGCTAGGTTGGGAGGCAGGGTTAACTCATAAGCAACCTCCCCAACCCGTTGTAATACCTCAAAAGGGCCAATGAACCTCGGGCTCAGCTTACCCTTCTTCCCGAATCTCATGACGCCCTTCATAGGCGATACCCGATCACCAGCCATAAATGCCAAGTCACGAACCTTTCAGTCCGCATAACTCTTCTGCTTGGGCTGAGCTGTGCGAAGTCTCTCCTGAATCACCTTCACCTTGTCGAGGGCATCCTGAACCAAATCTGTACCTATCAATCGGGCCTCGCCCGGCTCAAACCATCCCACTGGAGACCTGCACTGCCTACTATACAAAGCCTCATATGGCGCCATCTGAATGCTGGACTGATAGCTGTTATTCTAAGCAAACTCTGCAACTGGCAAGAATCGATCCCATTACCCGCCAAAATGCATCACACAGGCACGGAGCATATCCTTGAGAATCTGAATCGTGCGCTCGGACTGCCTGTCTGTCTGAGGATGAAAGGCTCTACTCAACTCCACCTTGGTACCTAACTCCTACTGAACGGCTCTCCAGAACCGTGAAGTGAACTGTGTACCTCTGTATGAAATGATAGATACTGGAATACCGTGGAGGCAAACAATCTCCTTGATATAAATCTCAGCCAACCTCTCAGATGAATATGTAGTCAACACTAGAATGAAATGGGCTGATTTGGTCAGCCGATCTACAATCACCCAAATAGCATCATACTTCCTCAAAGTCCAAGGAAGTTCAACCATAAAGTCCATGGTGATCCGCTCCCACTTCTACTCTGGAAGCTCAATCTATTGAAGTAACCCTCCCGGTCTCTGATGCTCACATTTGACTTGCTGACAGTTGAGACACTTGGCTACAAACTCCACTATATCCTTCTTCATCCTTCACCACCAATAGTGTTGTCTCAGATCATGGTACATCTTCGCGGTACCCGGGTGGATGGAATACCGCGAACTATGGGCCTCCTCAAGAATCAACTCCCGAAGCCCATCTACGTTGGGCACATAGATACGGTCCTGCATCCTCATCACACCATCATCACCTATGGTCACATCCCTGGCATCACCCCGCCGAACTTTATCGTGAAGATCCAGAAGGTTGGGATCCTCATACTGGCGCTCCCGAATGCGTTCATAAAGAGAAGATCGAGCAACCACACAAGCAAATACCCGACAAGGCTCAGAAAGATTCAATCTCACGAACTGACTGGCTAAGGACTGAACATCCAAGGCTAAGGGCCTCTCAGCTGCATGAAGGTATGCCAAACTACCCAAACTCTCCGCCCGGCGACTCAAGGCATCGACCACCACATTGGCCTTCCCTGGGTGGTATAATATAGTGATTTCATAATCCTTGAGTAACTCTAACCACCTATGCTGACGCAAATTGAGATCCTTCTGCCTGAATATGTGCTGCAAACTCCGGTGATCCGTGAATATCTCACAGAGAACACCATATAAATAATGACGCCATATCTTCAGGGCGTGAACAATCGCTGCCAACTCGAGATCATAAACTGGATAGTTTTTCTCATGAATCTTCAACTGTCTGGACGCATAGGCAATCACCTTACCATCCTACATCAACACCGCTCCCATGGTAATCCTCGAAGCATCACAATAGACTGTATAGGACCCTGCACCAGTAGGCAAGACCAACACTGGAGCTGTAGTCAGGGCTGTCTTGAGCTTCTGAAAGTTCTCTTCGCACTCATCAGTCCATATGAAAGGGGCACCCTTCTGGGTCAGCCTGGTCATGGGTGCTGAAATGGATGAAAATCCCTCCACAAAACGGCAATAATACCTAGCCAAACCGAGAAAACTGCGGATCTCAGTAGCTTTAGACGGTCTAGGCCAACTCTGTACTGCCTCCACCTTCTTCGGATCTACCTTGATCCCATCAAAAGACACCACATATCCTAGGAATGCCACATAATCAAGCCAAAATTCACACCTAGAAAATTTGGCATACAATTTCTTCTCTCTCAAGGTATGAAGCACGGTCCTCAAATGCTGCTCATGATCCTCCTGGGACTGAGAATATACCAAAATGTTATCAATGAACACGAAGACGAAAGTATCAAGATAAGGCCGAAATACGCTGTGCATTAGGTGCATAAAGGCTGCTGGAGCGTTGGTCAGCCCAAATGACATAACAAGGAACTCATAGTGGCCATCTCTGGTCCTGAAGGCAGTCTTCGGGATATCCGGCTCCCGAATCTTCAACTGATGATAGCCAAAACGCATATCAATCTTGGAGAACACGCTAGCACCCTGTAATTGGTCAAATAGATCATCAATGCGAGGCAATGGGTACCTGTTCTTCACTGTCACCTTATTCAGCTGCCGGTAGTCAATACACATACGCATCGAACCATCCTTTTTCTTCACAAATAATACCGGAGCACCCCACGGTGATACATTAGGCCTGATGAAGCCTTTATCAAGCAACTCCTGCAACTGCTCCTTCAATTCCTTCAACTCAGGAGGAGCCATGCGATAGGGAGGATTGGAAATGGGCTGAGTGCTCGGCAGCAAGTCAATGCCGAAATAAATATCTCTGTCGGGCAGCATACCCAGAAGATCAGCTGGAAATACATCAGGATAGTCCCTCACAACTGGAACTGACTCAACTGTAGGGGTCTCAACACTAACATCTCTCACATAAGACAAATACAAATCACACCCCTTTTCCACCATCCGCTGAGCCTTAGGAAAAGAAATGACTCTACGGGGAGTATACTCTAAGGAACCTATCCACTCTAACCTCGGTAATCCTCGCATAGCCAGCATCACGATTTTGGCGTGACAATCAAGAATAACATAGTGGGGCGACAACCAGTCCATGCCCAATATAACATCGAAATCTACCATACTGAGTAGTAACAGATCAACCCTGGTCTCAAAACCACTAATAACTATCAGACACGACCGATATACGTGGTCCACAATAAGAGAATCTCCCACGAGAGTAGAAACATATACGGGGGAACTCAAAGAATCCCGAGATATCCTCAAATGTGAAGAAAAGTAAGAAGATACATATGAGTACGTAGAACCCGGATCAAATAATACAGATGCATCTCTATGGCAAACAGGGACAATACCTGTGTTGACCGAATCTGAAGCAACGACCTCTGAACGGGTTGGAAGAGCATAATATCTGGCCTGGCCTCCCCCTCTAAGGCGACCTCGACCTCCCCGACCACCACCTCGAGCTGTCTGAGAAGGTGGGGTAGCAGCTGGGGCTAGGAGAATAGCTGGGGGATCCGGTAGAGCACGTGGGGCCTGATAAGACTGATGTGGTACACCCCTCTTAGCTCTGGGCAATCTTTGATCACATGGCGAGGGTCACCACACCCAAAACAACCCCTCAGAGGATGGGGCGGCTGCTGCTGACTCTGAACTGGCCTGCTGGACTGGCCGGTGATAGCACCTCGAGCAGGAGGCACATAAGATACTGGCGGTGCATAATACGGCTCCTGAGGTCTAGGAGGAGATGGAATACCGCTGGCTGCTAGAAGAGCTGAATGAACGGGGCGAGTCACAAAACCCCTACCATAGCGTGCTGCTGGTGCACGAACTCCTGAAAAATGACCAGTCTCTCGAGACCTCTTGGCCTCTCTCTCCTCCCTGTCTCGGGCTAACATACTCTCAATCCTCCGGACGATACTCACGGCCTGCTGGTAAGGGATATCTGTCTCCATCTCTCTAGCCATGCTGGTCCGAATACTGGGGTGGATCCCCTCAATGAAACGTCGAACCCTCTCTCTGACAGTGGCAACTAAAGCTGGTGCATGACGAGCCATATCACTGAAATGGACTGCATACTCTGACACAGTCATGGTACCCTGGCGTAGCTGCTCAAACTCTGTGCGCCAAGTATCCCTGAGGCTCTGAGGGACAAACTCAAGTAAGAATATCTCGGAGAACTGAGCCCAAGTAAGTGAAGCTGCCTCGTCTGGACTACTCAACTCAAAAGCACGCCACCACTGATAAGCTGCTCCCCTCAGTTGAAAAGCGGTGAAAGGCACCCCACTAGTCTCCACGATACCTATAGTGCGGAGAATGCGATGACACTCCTCAAGAAAACCCAGGGCGTCATCCGAAGCTAGTCCGCTGAACTCAGGTGGGTGGTACTTCTTGTACCTCTCAAGTCGGAGCTGCTCTGCCTAAAAAATAGCTTCCCTAGTCTCATGCTGAGCTGGAGCTGCTGAGGGCATAGGAATATACTCTGGAACCTGCCCAATATGAACCCTCTGCTCAGGAGTACGTGCTGCGGAAGTCTGTGCCCCTCCCCCGGCTTGGGATGTAGCTGGAGCTATCGGGAGTAGTCCCGCCTGAGACAGAGTACTGAAGGCACTCAAAAACTGAGCCAATGTCTCCTGGAGGGCTGGAGTAATAGTAGGGACCTCCGATGCCCCTCCAACTTTGGATGCTGGGGGCTCCTCCGTCTCTGCTCTAGCCGATGCTCGGGCTGCACCGCGTGCTCGTCATCTGCCCCTGCCCCTACCTCCGGCGGCTTTGGATTGGGGCTCAGGTGCCTGGTCATCAGTACGCCCGGTACGAGTGCGCACCATATGTAAGCAAGAATAGAATAGAGTTTAAGAATTTTGATGACAGTAACTAGCACGATAAGGAATTCCAAAGAATATTATTGTTCTTAACAGTTACATAGCCTCTCGAAGATAGATGCAGACGTCTCCGCACCGATTCGCGAGACTCTAATAAACCGGCTTGTGACTCCTATGAACCTAGATGCTCTGATACCAACTTGTCACGACCCGAATTTCCCTTCGAACGGTCTCGTGACGACACCTAGTCCCTATGAATAGGTAAGCCTAACACATGCGGAAAATAAAGCAATATACAGAAGAAATAGAAAAAGAAGAAGAAAATATATAACTCAGCCGCTCGGCATTTACAACCTTCACTTCCCAAAACCCGTAACGTCACAAAAATCACAAGCTCTGTACTAATATCGCCCTATACAATGGATTAATGGAAAATGTATATAAGTCTTCTATGCCTATACTAGAGTAGAAGGGGACTCGTGGGATTCTGCTGACGCGGCAAAATTACCTCGTGGGCTCCTGGCAGCTGCTAAAGTACTCATAGCCAAAATCCTGTGTACTGGTACTGGATCTGCACATGGAAAACATGCGTATGAAAGGGCATGAGTACTCTACAATTGGTACCCAGTAAGTGCCAAGCCTAACCCCAGTCAGGTAGTGACGAGGTCAGGTCAAGGCTCTACCAGATATTTATAGTAAAAACAGTTAAAAATCTAAACAGAGATAGATATTAAGCCAAAGGAAACAATAGAAAGGGTAAATTACAAAGAATAGTAAAAGAGAGCCCTTGGCTCAGCACATCATATATCTCAATAACAAATATGCAATGCAGTATAGGGGGAAAGCTCCCAAAGTCTCGTCTGTAGTCCCAATTTAAATATGCAATGCAGTACAGGGGAAAGCTCCCGAAATCTCGTCTGTAGTCCCAATTTAAATATGCAATGCAGTACAGGGGGAAAGCTCCCGGAACCTAGTATGTAGTCCCAATTTAAATATGCAATGCAATGAATACATGATACTGTGTATTTGAACGACTCAGAAGGAAACCACGGGCAAATACGGATAAAACTACATAAAACATGGTACACATATTAACAAGTAGGATTAACTCAAGTAAGACAGGTAGACATGCTCATTCCTAAGCTACAGTACACAGTTAGTACAGGAACAGTGAAATAGGGATAAATGATTTATGTCATGAAAGAAAAAGTGGAGTTTTAGCAATAATAGACCGTGTACGCCCTCGTCACCTCACGTACACGGCACCACATAACGAAAACAATATCAAAACAACCTAAGGGGAAGTCTCCAACACAGAGTTAGGCAAGCCACTTACCTCGACTGCGCTACTCAACCCAAAATCACGCTCTTGCCACGAGTATCCGAATCCGGGTGGCCCAATTCTAATCAATTCGATTGCATAATGTAAATAACACTTTAAGGAATCAAAATAGCTAATTAATTCGAAGCTAAGGCGCGAAATAAGGAAATTCACCCAAAAAGTCCCTAAGGCCCACGTCTCGGAATCGGGTAAAAATTATATTCTCCAGACACCCATTCACTCACGAGTCTACTCATATACGAATCTCACAAATCGGAGGTCAAACACCCAATCAAAACTCAATAATTCGGTCTATCAAGTTTATCCCATTTTTCCAATTTTCTATCTAAAATTTTCGAATTTAAAGGTTGGATTTAATATTTGAATCATGGAAATTGATCTAAGTTGGGTAGAAATCACTTACCCAAGTTGCCCAGGTGCAAAAGTCTTCAAATATCGCCCTTCCCGAGCTCTCAAATTCGAAATTATGAAAAATAGCATAAACCCTCGGATTTGGGTCTTTAAAAGACTGCCCAGGTATTGCCTTAGGCGATCACTGAGTCGCGATCGCGGAGAGTAAAAATTTCACACCTGGGATTCATGCTATGCGATCGCAGAACTGAACTCGCGATCGCGAACCCTGTGGACCCAGACCTATGCGATCGTGTACATGCTCAAGCGACCGCGAAGAGTAATGTCCACACCTTCCGCTGCCTAGGGAGTTCTATGCGATCATGATACCTGCTTATGCGATCGCAGAGACCAAGTTGACCAAGCTATGCGATCGCGGACCTCTTCTTGCGATCGCAGTGAACAAATTATAGACCTCCCCCACTTACCTTATGCGACCGCGGAGAAACTCTTGCGATCGTGATTAACAAAAAGTTGATGTTGTGCAAAACCAGAAAACAACAAAGAACTTAGGCCAAAAATGTACCCGTTGAACACACGATACACACCCGAGGTCCCCGGGACCTCAACCAAACCTACCAACCAACCCTAATACCTCATTAAAACTTAGTCGAGCCTTAAAAACACGTCTCATAACATCCAAATCATCAAATTTGCATAGATTCAAGCCTAAGAACTTATGAAATTTCAAAAATTCACATTCAATGCCGAATCACGTCAAATCTCATCCGAATGACCTCAAATTTTGCACACAGGTCATAAATGACATTACGGACCTGCTTTCACTCTCGAAATTCCATTCCGAACCCGATGTCAAAATTTCACCTATCGGCCAAAATCGCCGAAATTCTAACTTTCGCTAATTCAAGCCTAAATCTTCAACCGACCTCGAAAACACGTTTCGAATACGCTCCTAACCCCAAAATCACAACGGAGCTAACTGAGTCGACGGAATTCCATTCCGGACCCGTCTTCACACAGTTCTGACTACGGCCCGATTTCTAAAGCTAACTTCCACATTTATGGACTATGTGTCAAAAAACACTCCGGATTTCACCACTCAACGCTCCGACAAGTTCTAATGGAATAAATAGATGTGGGAGAAGCAGGTATCAGGGGATCGGGGCGCTAACTCTCAAAACGACCGGACGGATCGTTACAAATATACTTTGGTTTCTTATAATATCATTTAACGTTTTCATAATCACGATATTCCAATATAGTATACTGGCATACTAAATAGTATACTCTTTCTTCAATTAACCACAAATCAAAGGTATACTCGTATACTAAATAGTGTACCATATGTTAAGTATAAAGCTAAATCAAAGGTATATTAAATAATATACTATGTAAAAGTATGTTATTGCAAAATATTCTATATAAAAGTATAATAATAATTGTATACAACAACAACAAACCAAGTGTAGTCCCACATGTGGGGTCTGAGGAGGGTAGTGGGTATGCATTCCTTATCCCTACATAGAGAAGGTATAGAGAGACTGTTTTTGGTAGACTCTCGGCATAGGGAAGATAAAAGATAAAAAGGCACGTGAAGGATAAAAAGGAAGGAGTAACAACAAGCAACAACATCAACAAACCAATCAGAAAACCGAAGCGAAAGAAATGACAAGTAATAACAAAAGTATACTCGTAAGAAAATACAAGACTAACAGTAAATAGTGCACTAAAACCACTGGTATGAACAAGGCAAATGCTCGACTACCTAACCTTCTACCATAATCCTCGACCTCAGCACCTTCCTATCAAGGTTCATGTCCTCGGTCAGCTAGAGCATTGCCATGTCTTGCCTAATCACCTCTCTCATATACTTCTTTGGCCTACCTCTACCTCTCCTAAGGTCCTCCAACACCAACCTCTCACACCTCATTACTGGGGCATCTGTGCCTCTCCTCTTCACTAGAAATGGCAATGGGGCGGCACATGTGGGGGCCGGGTTTGACAAAACTCACAAACTTTAACCCGCCCTTTCCCGCATAGTTATTTTTTCAATATTCAACCGCCCCGCTTGGACCCGCTCCGCCCTGCCTCACTTAATTTTTTTCTTTAATTTTTTTTCTAAAACAAACTAGTTTGACAGTGTGTGGAACGTCACACTTTGTGCTATAAATTCTTTTTTTGAATTTGAGCAATTGCTAAATTATAGTTTAGTAACTTGAAAATTTTCATTCAGATTTATGCTGAAGTTCCTTTTTTGAGTTCCAATATTCAATTTGAAAATTTGATGATTAATATTCAACTCTAACTCCCTTGTGGTCAACTTTGTCTATAAATTCCTTTAAGTAGACAAATTTGGCGCACTAGTTTGAAAATTTTCTTATGTTTTCTATTCTCATTAAAAGTTATCTATAAAGGTTTTTGGTAATATCATTTTGGTGAGACTTATGTAAATTGGTTAATTATAAATTAAAATAGTATTCATGCTAGTGAAGAAGAATGTGAAATTGTAGTTGAAATCATTGCTTTATTTAAAAAAAGATAAAATTCAAATTTGCCCCGCATAGAAACCGCAAATCGCCCCGCTTTAATTTTCTTTAAAATTGTCTTAACCCACCCCGACCCGCCCCGCATTCGCATAAGAGTAAATCCGCCCCGCCCCGCATAAAAAAAAACCCGCCCCGCCCCATTACCATCCCTACTCTTCACATGTCCAAACCATCTAAGTCTCGCTTCCTACATCTTGTCCTCTACAGGGGTCATGCCCACCTTGTCCTGAATAACTTCTTTCCTAATTTTATCTATCTTGGTATGCCCGCACAACCATCTCAACATCCTTATTTTTTCTATCTTCATCTTCTATACATGGGAGTTCTTGACTAGCCAACACTCCTACCCATACAATATAGTCAGTCTAACCACCGCTTAAAAAATACCGAAAGCGAGCCTCCAAATCATCAATTGCGCCCCAATACGACGTGTGACATCCTCGTCTATTTTCATGTTCCATGAAAAACTGACCCAAGGTACTTGAAACTTCCTCTCTTGAAGATGAATTGTGAATCCAGCCTCACATGCCCATCCGCTTTGAGAGTCGTACCATTGAACTTTCACTCTAAGTATTCTGTCTTGGTCCTGCTCAACTTGAAACCTTTAGACACCAGGGTTTGCTTATAAACCTCTAACCTCACGTTGACATCGCCTCACATCTCGTCAATAGTACAATGTCATCCGCAAACAACATGCACCATGGAACTTCCCCTTGGATGTGATGCGTTAGTGCGTCCATCGCTAGGGAAAATAAAAATGAGATAAGAGTTGACCCCTGGTGCAACCCCATCACTAATGGAAAGTGGTCCGAGTCCCCTCCCACTACCCTCATCCGGGTATTAACTCCATCCTACATATCCTTAATCGCCCTAATATAAGCAACATGTACACCTCTAGCCTCCAAACATATCCATAGAACCTCCTTCAAAACTTTATCGTGAGTCTTTTCTATGCCGGTAAACACCATATGTAAGTCCCTCTTCTTCTCCCTATACTGCTTCATCAACCTCCTAATAAGGTGAATAGCTTCCGTAGTCGAATTCCCCAACATAAATCTTAACTGGTTATCGAAAATAGACACACTCCTCCTCACCCTCAGCTCCACCACCTTCTCCTAGAATTTCATAGTACAACTTAGCAACTTGATACCCTGATAGTTATTGCAATTTCTGATATCACCTTGTTATTGTACAAAGAGATCATCGTACCCCACCTCCACTCTTCAGGAATCTTCTTTGTTCTAAAAATGATATTGAATAACCCATTGATCCAATCCAAGCCCGCCCCTGCCGGTACACTTCCAAAATTCCACCAAAATTTCGTCCGGTCCGGTCGCTCTTCCCCTGCTCATCTTATGGACAACCCCCTCTTCCTCCTCAACCGTTATACGTCTATAATATCCAAAGTCTTGATGACTCTGGGAGTGTTCAAATCATCCAACACAATGTTCCTGTCCCCGCCTTCGTTTAATAGTATATAGAAGTACATTTGTCATCTTCGTCGAATAAATGCCTCATCCAAAAAAACTCTGTCTTCCTCGTCTTTGATGAACTTTACTTGGTCCTGGTCTCGAGCCTTTCTTTCTCTTGTCTTGGCTAGCTTGAACAACTTTTTATCCCTGCCTTGCCCTCAAGTTCTTCATACAAATGCCTAAACGACGCAATCTTACCTGCATAACCGCTAACATCGCCTCCTTCTTAGCCCTCTTGTACCACTTCATATTCGTCATCTTCTTCTCCTCATATATGCTCCTCACTAGCTTCAAATACGCAATTTTCTTAGTTTTCACCTTCTCTTGGACCTCTCCATTCCGCCCACCAGTCCCCTTAGCCCTTCGAGATCCCCAACACCTCTTTAGCAACTTTCCTGATGCAATTCGCTTTCGTGGTACACATACCACTCGCTTACCCACTGCTCCCCTAAGCCCCCACAGCCAGTAACTTAACCCCCAACTCCCGATCTTTGTCCTCAGACAAGGCTCTCCACTTAATCTTTGGTTGACCATTCATAGCCCTCTTTCTTCTCTTCATCGTGATCTCAAGGTCCATAACGTGAGGTTCTCACTCGGGATGACCTTGTAATCCATGCAAAGACCTTTATCGGACTTCCTAAGGAGTAGATAATCAATTTGGGTCTTGTTCACCGAACTTTGGAAAGTGACTAAGTGATCCACTTTCTTCGAAAAACTCGAGTTAGTTTTCACGTTTCACCAAATCAAATGCTCGAGCAAAACCTGTAGTGAAGTTCCTCCTTAGTTTCTATCTCTAAAATCAAAGCCACCATGTACATCACCATAACCCCCAGGCGTCGCCCCAATGTGACCATTTAAATCTCCTCCAATGAGAAGCTTCTCAGTGTGTAGAATATCACGCACAACCTCATTTAAATCCTCCCAGAAGTGGCTTTTGTCCTTCTCGTCCAAGCCCACCAGGGGAGCGTACACCCTGATCACGCTCAACATGAATCCTCCAACAACCAGCATAATAGTCATCAGCCGGTCGTTCACCCCACAAGATCCCTTAGGTCCGTATCAATCAAAATACCTACCCAGTTCTTGCTAGCCACGCGTCCGGAGTACCATAGTATAAACACGTCTATCTCCCGCGCCTTAGCCTCCACCTATCTAGTCTCTTATACACAAACTATATTGATCATCCTCTTTCGGAGAATCCTTACTATCTCTATAGACTTTCCCGTCAAAGTCCCAATGTTTCAAGACCCAACTCTCAGCCTGAAGACTCGCTTACCCCCTTGACCCCACCCCTCTCCCCCAAGGAAATGACCTCACCCTACCATCATTCCTCCAAACCACTATAGTCTAAGATACACTAAGCAAGCACTATCACAAAATTGGCAACAATTAAAAATATAAGGGGTATAGTCTAAATCTAAAAGGTACAAAACAGGGAACAAAAGTAGTATATATTATACAATAGTACACTAGCATAATAAAATAAATTACATAAAGGTAATACTTTACAATATACTTATACTAGTGAACTTGTCGCGCGAAAGCGCGACTGTTAAGGACATTAAAGAAATTTGAAAATGATTGTTTTGTCAATTTAATATTATTTGAGAAGTGAAATATACTTTTTGAAGAATTCCGTAAATGTTATTATAAGATGCTAAGGATGAAATTAATACCTTATGTAAATTTAGTAAATATAGAGATAAATTTTCACCCTTCACGCATAAGAAAATTGTGCTCCAGGACTATTCTCCATATCATCGGTTTTGCCTAAATGATGGCCACCAAGGGTGTGTTTGGTATGAAGAAAATATTTTTTCGGAAAATATTTTTCAATTTTCCTATGTTTGATTGGCTTAAATATTTTGAAAAATATTTTACTTATCAACTCATTTTCCTCCAATTGGAGAAAAATGTTTTCCTTATCAAGAGAAGGGAAAACATTTTCAAAAACTCCTTCTCAAGCTTCCCCACCCATTCCATACCCTCACGGCCTCACCAACCCACCCAAACCCCAGACCCACCCACCTAACCTTACCCCATGCTCTCTCTCCGAAAAGGTTTTTTTCGTCACCACCCACCCCCACCCCTCACCCTACTGCCCCACCCCGTAATTTTTTTTTCATTTATAATTTCAAATTTGTGTTTTTCGTTTTTCTACACCACGCATCCTTACCCCCACCCCACTGCCCCCCCACCGCACAGAAAAAAGTTTTTTTTATTTTTATTTTAAATTTTCAAGTTTCTGTTTTTTCTTTTTTCTGCACACCCCCACCCACCCCTCCGGTAATTTTATTTTTTTAAATATATTTTCAGTTTTACTTTTTTCATATTTCAGTTTACACGTTTGAAATTATACAAGTTCCAAAGTTATGAGTTCAGAAGTTTATGTGTTTCGAAGTTACGGGTTCGAAATTTTGTGATTTCGAAAGTATTGCGGTTTAGAAGATTATAAAATTTGTGAGTTCGGAAGGTTGTTGTTTCGAAAGTTTATGGCTTCATGTTTATGATATCAAAATTATTTATGAATACTCTTGAGAAAATATTTTCATTAATTTGCGTTCCAAACACCGGAAAATGAATAAAATTACAACTTATTTTCCAAAAAAGATATTTTAAAAAAAAATATTTTTCACGGAAATATTTTCCGTCATAACAAACACACCCTAAAATAATCCTACTATAAGATGTTGTTTAATATAAATTAAAGCAGACTACAAATGTTAAGATGATATTGCCAGTTTAGTTTCAAAACTGATCATCATACTTTTGCTTTTAATTTTCTATAACACTTGAGAGTTTCTAATTTATTATAGAGGGAGATGCATAAGGGAAAAAACATGTTACCTTATAAGGATTATAAACTCCTCCCCCTGCAAAATCCCAAAGAAAAATCTGAACACTAAATTCTAAAATTTAACAAGGATTATAAACTCCTCTCCCCCCCTCCCAAATCCCAAAGAAAAAGCTGAATACTAACTTCTAAAATATATGCAAGTGCTCTCATGTGCTCATCAATTGTTTTAAGGGAAAAGGGCCAAATATATCCCTGCACTATAAAAATTGTTCACATTTATTCTTTCGTTATGTTTTTGATCTAAATTTACCTTTTAGCAAAGTAATCAAAAATACCCTTATTTCTAATAGTGCTATACCATGACGATCCAAATCCTACATAGTCTGACATCTGGGTGAGGTGGATGCCACGTAGCATGCCACCTCACCACCTTTTGCCCCTTCCACTTCTTCTTCCACCCCCACACCTAGAATTTGTGAAATTGGAGAAATCCAACTTTCTGGGGTTATTCCAACCTTAACCAAAGTGATGAAAATGGTTAATAATCCTCCCTTGAAGTACATATCTGTAGATTGAAAGTAGCAAAGTTCAAACAAAAATATAGCCATTTTATTTCAAATAAAAAATAAAAAAGTTTGAGCAATGCATTTAAGACAATTCTTTTGTTATTCTAAAAAAAATCAAATTTCTAGATCTTAAGAAAATACTTCATCCGTTCATTTTTACTTGTCCACTGTGGACTTCGTATGCCTTTAAGAAATAATAAATGTAGTACATAATTTACCATGATACCCATATTAAGTGATGCATATTTTTAATAGATTTCAGAAAATAATTTAAAAGGAGTAATTAATATTGTGGGTATAACAGGAAAAAAGAAATTATCTTCTTTTGATATGCTAAAAGAAATCGTCTTCTTTTGATATGCTAAAAGTGACAAGTAAAAGTAAAAATCTATTTTTAGAATATTGAACCAGTAAAAGTGAACGGAGGGAATATAAATTAGTCTCCACCACTATAAAATCTAAGTGGATATATAGTCATCTGGTAACCCATTTTGCTTCGTCCATCAATGATGAACGGCAAGATTCTCTCCGATTTCATTTGTGTTATTTTAGAGAGATTTATGTTCATATGTCTTTGATTAAATAAAAGTGATGCAATATGGTGCTGCTTTCTATAGCTAAAGATTCAATGTTTATTTTTTTTTTTGGTAGAAAAGATAGTAGATTATATAAAGTTTAAATATTGCGTACACAGGGGTGGCTTGCAGTGTCCATTGTTGTACCATGCATTCTATCATTACACCCAAATAGAGGTGAAATAGTAGCAACTATCTGATTACTACCAACATTACTGTTACTACCTAAGATACTATTAGTATACTGCATCATATGGGGCTGCATGTGAGTAGGTTGTTGCCGGACTTGTGATGTTGCCAAGTGCTTATCCTCAGCCAAAAAGTGTTCAACAAAAGAAGGTACTTCTTCAAAAACAGTAGTGATGGAGTGATCTTCCTGATTTTTCCCTGCCTTAGCTAAGCGGTCAGCCACCCTATTGATCTCCCTGTACACATGTATGACTGATGGTCTACCTAGACGGTCCAGGAGGTACCTGCAATCATTAAGTAAATTATCAAAAGGGTGAGTGTTGCAATGCTAGCAGATGAGTAATCTCTTGTGCATCCACTTCCACTTCCAGTGGGAGAAGAGCACGTTGTAGTGCCAAATGTAGGCCAGTTTTGAGAGCGTGCAGTTCGGCTTGCAGTGGCGAGTGGGTCAGTATCAACCCCATAAAGCCAACAATCCAATCCCCGTTAGAGTTCCTTATTAGTCCACCAATTCCAGCTGTTGATGAGGAGTGAGATCCATCAGTGTTGATTTTGTAGGTAGCTCCTGTTGGTGGAGTCCATATTAGGCTTGTATTTCTAGGGTTTTTACGTTTAGGGCAACGAGCGACCATGTAGGTATATTCAATTGCTCGTTCGTTTACCCAGTGAACTTTAGCCATATCTCTTGTAGATGTGAATAGATTATTATTTCGAGTAAGCCAAAGGTGCCACAGACAATATGGAAGGTATGTGCGTAGGTTTATATTATAAGGAATGTGGAAGTCCTTATGTGTGAGGAGTTCGTATAGTGAGGAACATACATCAAGGGTTTGGGAAATGATGTTGATGATATGCAGGAAACCTAGGTCGTGCCAGAATCTTTGTGCATTTATGCAAGAGAAAAAGATATGGTTAATGGTTTCGGTTTGGTCGCTGCAGTAGTGGCACGTAGTGTCACGCCCCAAAACCAAGGAACACGGCCGGCGCTCGACCGGGTAGCCCCAGTCAAACGGACCTGGATTCCCTTTTTCATCCCACGTATTACCCCGTGATTCCAATGTACATTATTCAATTATAATTAAGACACATTCTTACAACCTGGAATTAAATTCTAGATTTCTGCCATTACCCACATGTGGTACAATACTTACAAAATATACACAGCATACATGTTTACTTTACGTGGTCTACATGTTATACTGCCCAAAATACATATGTGCATAACCCACATTTCCTGTCTACGGAGCCTCTAAGAGTACAAATGAGTTATATATTACTTGCCAGTAACAAGGCTCCGGTTATACCTTACACAAATACCAAAATGAGAATCCGGAAGAAGAGGTGGCATGAACCACACAGGGCCCCGAGAGGAAAGGGGCTCACCAAAACAGCTGATGGGACGTAGATGAGGCATTACTGTCGGTGGGCTGGAGTACCTGCTATAGAATCACCTACAATAATCAAAAGAATGTAGCGCCCCCGGCAAAAGGGACGTCCGTACATTTGAATTGTACTGGTATGTATGAACAAACTTTACTCTAAGTACTCAACAATGCACAGGCAAGAGACAGACAGAGAGTCACACAATCACTGCACAAGGATATAGAAAGAAACACAATGGAAGTTCCACAATTCTCACTTCATCACAATCACAATCACAATTCCACCCTTATCCCTTCTCAACATTCCACCCTTATTTCTTCTGTTACGGCGCGCAATCCGATCCCACCTGACAATCACAATCATTTATTATGTTTCTGTTGCGGCGTGAAACCCCATCCCACCGGCCAATCGCATCTCACCCTTATCACTTCTCACGTATCACCCTTATCCCTACTGTTGCGGCGCGCAACCCGATCCCACCAGACAATCATATCTCATATCAACAATGACAATTCACAATTCAATCACAGAAAATTTCAGCAATAGGAATATAGCTTCTTTACAACCCACAATACGTATAAAACTCGTGCCGCAATAAACCTTACCAAACAGTGAATCATATACGATATTGCCACAGCCTTAGTTCAATTACATCACACCACAACTCCTTTTCATTACTTGTTACACAGCCTTTAGCATATACATTCATACTCTTGGATTCATTAACTCACTAGCATCATTTCACATAGCATGGTAGTGTGGTGATCAACTAAAGACAGACAAGGAATACACTTCACGCTTCAACACAATTTGAACAACCATTTTCACATATTCACACCAATACACATACCGCATGCTCAGACACCACAAAATGATTTTACAGAGATTAAAGTTAGCTATACATACCTGGAGTCGAGTTTCCATTTTTAATTTCTATCACAATTCACCGGATCGTCGGGCACTGTCAATCTATTCTACAATGTGACCTATTTCACTTAGGATTAGGAACCTCGAATTCAATTAAGCATTTCATCAAACACTATGCGATCCCTTAGGTTACTAACCCCCTTTTTGTGCATAATTACCCAAGTTCGTTTCCCCCATTACTAGGTTACGGAGTTACATTCACATGCATGCAAGGTTTCATCTTTCATTTTTCAAAACCAACCCATGAGTGCTTTATTCCCATCCAAAATTTGAGAAACTGGGAGAATTAGAGTGAAGGCTTACCTTTTAGCGAAGAAGATGACTGATTACTCGATAATATCCGGGCTTGAGTGATTTTGGAAAATCAATTTGAGTGATGTTGGAACCTTCTCTCTCAAGAACTCTCTTTTTCTTCTCTCTATCTTGTTTAGAATCCAGTTAAAATGAAAGGGGGTAGGGGTTAAATGAAGCTGGGGTCGGGTATAAAAGTTTGGAAAATTAAAAGCCCGTGTCAAATATGCGGTCAGGAATGCGATCGCATTCCTGACATGCGGTCCGCAGAGCTGACCGCAGAATGGCCCCAAGTGGGCCAAAATTTGGAAACAATCTACCCAGGTATGCAACCACTATGCGGTCCGCATACTCTTTATGCGAACGCATAGTGTGTCACATAACACCCCTCCCCAAAAATCAAAGGCAATAATGCGACAGCTATGCGGTCCGCAGAACCGAAATGCGGTCGCAGATTGGATCGCATAGTTGTCCTTCAGTTGGGCAGTGATCTGCCCGTGTATGCGACCACTATGCGGTCCGCATACATGTTATGCGATCGCATAGTTTGTCGCATAACACCCAATTTCTGGAAAATTTAATTCTTTAACTCCCGGGGGTACTTTTCGTTCAGATTAGGTCCGTTTTAGGAATTTCCACAGTAAAAACAACTCGGGACTCGTTCGGGCATTATTTGAAGCAAGAGATTTTACGGGTCTTTACATTATCCCCCCCTTAAAATCATTCGTCCTCGAATGAGGATTTTGGAAATCGTTTGGTTTTGAAAACATGATATGCAAACTTCCAGATTTACACTAACTCCAATATTTTCAGAAAATTTTGCCAGAGTGTCCTTTGTATTTAGACCCATCTACCTGTCAGAGAGCCCCCGAAACACATTTCCAAGAACTATTACACAGTTTTAACCATTCAATAGCTCACACACCAAGTTGTTACCTCAACAATTTACAAGTATTCGGTCACTTTATCAACTACACATAACTCATTCTCCTTATCTCACAATTGCACATGATTAAATCAGTGTGACATATTTGCACATAACTTCTGGCCATTTCAGTGCACCCCATACAATTCAATCACCTCAATAGATCATAGACAATTCAATTAACCATTACCAATATACACTACCATTAATCACTTACTTAGCACATTTGTTCCACAAAACTTTTATTTGCTTTAAAGGGGTCACATATTTTTCAAGTAAGGACAGCACAAACAATTGTGGTATACATAGAAAAGTTACAACAACAAGGCATTTTAGGGGAAAACAAGATAGGGTCCCTTCTTATGCAACATTAACCACAACTTACAATTGCCTAGGAATAGGAACACACACGATTCACTACTAGACTCATTCAAACAAGTGGGGGTACTTTTCTTTCATTTCCTTCTCCGCTTCCCATGTAGCTTCTTCGACTTGCTGACTTCGCCATAACACTTTGACTGAAGCAATTTCCTTATTTCTCAATTTACGGACTTTCCTATCAAGAATAGCAACCGAAACCTCTTCATATGATAGCTCTTCATTTACCTCAATGGTTTCGATTGGCACGATGGTGGATGGATCTCCAATTACCTTCTTCAACATGGACACGTGGAACACCGGGTGCACTAATGACAACTCAGGGGGCATTTCCAACCTATAAGCTACTTGCCCTATCCTTTGAGCAATCCGATACGACTCGATGTACCTGGGCCTCAATTTCCCTTTCTTCCCAAACCGCATCACTCCCTTCATGGGAGACACCTTTAAGAACACC
>ML269655.1:0-44334 GCA_005239495.1 Nicotiana undulata
TTTTCTATAATTTCTTTCTCTGTTTCCCACGTGGCTTCCTCGACTCGTTGACTCCGGCACAACACTTTAACAGAAGCAATCTCTTTGTTTCTCAATCTACGGACTTGCCTATCAAGAATAGCAACCGGAGCCTCTTCGTATGATAGCTCTTCATTAACCTCAATAGTCCCAACTGGCACGATGGCGGATGGATCTCCAACCACTTTCCTCAGCATAGACACATGGAACACTGGGTGCACTAATGACATTTCATGGGGCAATTCTAACCTATAAGCCACCCGTCCTATCCTTTGAGCAATCCGATATGGCCCGACGTACCTTGGGCTCAACTTCCCTTTCTTCCCAAACCGCATTACTCCTTTCATGGGGGACACCTTTAAGAACAGCCATTCATCTACCTGGAACTCCAATTCCCTTCGACGAACGTCCGCATAGGATTTCTGACGACTCTGAGCAGTTTTCATCCTCTCTTGAATGACTCTAAATTTTTCCATAGCTTGGTGCACAAGATCTGGTCCTAACAATTCCGCTTCACCAACCTCGAACCATCCGATCGGAGATCTACACCTCCTTCCGTACAATGCCTCAAACGGGGCCATTCGGATACTAGCATGGAAGCTGTTATTATAAGAAAACTCGACAAGAGGCAAATGATCATCCCAATTATCCTTGAAGTCTAAAACACAAGCCCGTAGCATATCTTCGAGCATCTAAATAGTTCGCTCTGCCTGACCGTCAGTCTGTGGATGGAAATCTGTGCTGAGATTTACCTGAGTACCCAAACCTTGCTGGAATTTCCGCCAAAAATTAGTTGTAAACTGGGCCCCTCGATCTGAGATAATAGAAACTGGAGTGCCATGAAGTCTAACTATCTCCTTGATGTACAATTGGGCATAGCGCTCCGCTGTGTCGGTAGATTTGACTGGCAAAAAGTGAGCTGATTTCGTGAGTCGGTCCACTATTACCCAAATCGAGTCGAACTTGCGCTGAGTGCGAGGTAACCCTACCACAAAATCCATATTGATCATCTCCCATTTCCACGTTGGTATTTCCATAAGTTGAGTTAAACCACCGGGCCTTTGATGCTCGGCCTTCACCTGTTGACAATTCGAACATTTAGATACATGGTCCGCCACATCCCTTTTCATACCGCTCCACCAATAAATTTCTCGGAGATCATGATATATTTTCGTAGAACCTGGGTGCACAGAATACCGGGAGCTATAAGCCTCCGCCATTACCCTTTCCCGAATATTATCTACATCTGGAACACATAGACTACTTGACATTGCAACACTCCATCATTGCTGCCGAGTGAAAATGCTGAAATCTTGCTATTCAGAACTGCCTCCTTCAACGGTGCCAATGTTGGATCAATAAACTACTTCTTCTTGACTTCCGCTACAAGTGACGATTTTGCCCTGTTATGCACCATAACTTCCCCTTCGCCTGAGGTCGAAAGACAAACCCCCAAGTTGGCCAATTGATAAACCTCCAGATCCAAGGGCCTCTGATCCGCTTTCAAATGAGCCAAACTACCCATAGACTTCCGACTGAGAGCGTCGACCACCATATTCGCCTTTCCTGGATGGTACAAGATGTTCATATCATAATTCTTAAGCAATTGTAACCACCTCCGCTGCCTTAGGTTCAGTTCCTTCTGCTTGAATAAATACTGAAGACTCTTGTGGTCTGAGAACACATCCACGTGGACTTCATAAAGATAATTCCGCCAAAATTTTAATGCAAACACCACAGCCGCGAGATCCAAATCATGCGTCGGATAATTCTTCTCATGATTCTTGAGTTTCCTTGAAGCATACGCTATGACCTTCCCACGTTGCATCAACACACACCCTAAACCAACCCTTGAAGCATCGCTATAAACCACAAATCCCTCTGTACCTTCTGGCAAGGTCAATACCGGTGCCGAAGTCAATCTCAATTTCAATTCCTGAAAACTTTTCTCACAAGCGTCGGACCACTGGAGCTTCACTGCTTTCTTCGTCAATTTAGTCAATGGGGAGGCGAGGGTAGAGAATCCCTCCACAAACCTCTGATAATACCCAGCTAGGCCCAAGAAACTGCGAACCTCCGTCGGGGTCGTGGGTCTAGGCCAATCTTTCACTGCTACGATCTTCTGGGAATCAACCTGAATCCCTTCTCTGGAAACAACATGACCCAAAAACGTGACTGATTCTAGCCAAAAATCACATTTCGAAAATTTAGCATACATGTGGTGATGACGAATAGTCTGTATGACTGCTCTAAGGTGATTAGCATGATCTTCCCGACTCCGCGAGTAGACAAGGATGTCATCAATAAAAACAATCACGAAGGAGTCTAGAAATGGCTTGAAAATCCGATTCATAAGAGACATAAAAGATGCTGGAGCATTGGACAGCCCAAAGGACATTACCAGAAATTCAAAATGACCATAACGAGTCCTGAAGGCGGTCTTAGGAATATCCTGCTCCCTGATCTTCAACTGATGATACCCAGACCGTAAATAAATTTTGGAGAAGAACCTCGCACCTTGCAATTGATCAAACAAATCATCTTTTCGAGGCAATGGATACTTGTTTTTGATAGTGACTGATAGTGACTTTGTTGAGCTGCCGATAATCAATACACATCCGAAGTGACCCATCCTTCTTCCTGACAAAAAGAACCGGAGCACCCCACGGCGACACACTCAGCCGAATGAATCCCTTATCTAATAGATCCTTCAACTGCTCCTTTAACTCCCTTAACTCTGCCCGCGCCATTCTGTATGGTGGAATAGATATTGGTTGCGTATCTGGTAGTACATCAATCCCAAAATCAACCTCTCTATCTGGCGGAATCCCTGGAAGCTCGTCCGGAAATACTTCAAGAAACTCATTCACGACTGGCACGGACTCGGGGGCCGACACTTCTGAAGCGGTGTCCGCGACCCAGACCAAATGATAGATACACCCCTTCTTAATCATCTTCGAGGCCTTAAGGCATGAGATAAACCTACCTTTCGGCACCACACCATTCCCCTTCCATTCAATAACCGGCTCATTAGGAAACTCGAGTCTCATGAATCTCGTTCGGCAGTCGAGCTTGGAAAAGCACGAATAAAGCCAGTCAATTCCCATAATAATATCAAAGTCTACCATCTCAAGTTCAATAAGATCAGTCATGGTAACGTGACCACATACCGTGACAACACAATTCTTATAGACTCGCGCTACTGTGATAGAATCACCAACCGGAGTTGATACGGAGAACGGATCATGAAGTTGCTCGGGTTTTATCCCAAAACTTGAAGAAATAAACGGGGTAACATAGGACAAGGAGGACCCCGAATCAATAAGAGCATAGCAATCAAGTTCTTGAACATTCAGAATACCTGTGACAACATCTGGAGAAGCCTTCGCGTTTTGGCGACCACTCAAATCATAGAATTGGCTGGGTCCGCCTCTACCACGAGCCCCACCCCTAATTACACCACGCCCTGCTGGAGTTGGAGGACGCACTAAAGATGTGGCGGCTGAAGAACCGGATGACTGGGCAAACCCCCTACCCATGCCCTGACTGGGCGCACGGCAATCCTGCTGAAGATGACCCCTCACCCCACACCTGTGGCATATCGGGCAATCCAGATAACAAGACTCAGTATGGAACCCTCCGCACTGAGGGCACAGAGCCCTCCCCTGCTGCTGGAACCTTCCTCCAGGATGACCTGACTGATGGGGTCTCCTGCTGTCGGATCCTGATCTCCAATGACTATTCGGCTGATGACGGTGTACGAATGGCGGTGCACTGGCTGAAGACTGAGTATAAAATTGGGATGGTCCTGATGGCCCCCTCCCCTGAACTGGTCTCCCCCCTGAAACTGCGCTCCCTAAATGACCCACCGACCGGGCTCTGCTGCTACTCTCTCTGTCTGCCCGTATCTTCAGCTTTCTAGCCTCTGTAGCCTGGGCAAATCCCACAATCTTCCCATAATTCATGTCCGAGTGCAAAGCCGCTATAGCAGCCTCATTCAAAACCAAAGGACCGAGACCCTGAACAAATCGTCGAACTCGAGCATCCATGGTCGACACTAACTGGGGAGCATACTTGGACAACCTTACGAACTCCATATGGTACTCCCAAACACTCATACTTCCCTGCTTGAGGACCTCAAAATCAGTAACACGGGCTGCCACAGTCTCGGCAGGCAAAAAGTGATCCATGAACGCATCCACGAACTCGCTCCATCTAGCCGGAGGACTTCCCTCTCCACGGGAACCCTCCCACATCTCGAACCAGGAATATGCCTCTCCCCTCAGCCTGTACGAAGCTAACTCAACCCCCTCTGTCCCTGTAGCCTTCATCACCCAAAGGGTCTTGCACATCTCATCAAGAAAATCTTGTGGATCGGCCTCTGGATCCGTACCTGAGAACTCTGGAGGGGCCAACCGCAGAAACTGGTTGACTCTGGAGCCGGCGAAATCTCTCTGTCCGCTGGAGGACGCAGGGGTAGCATGAGATCTTTGGGCCTGAGCGCCCACCAACTGAGTTAACATATGAATAGCACCTCTGAGGTCCCCCTCGGACGTACCGGAACCGGAAGCTGGAACCGTGGAGGGATCATGAATGTCAGCGGGAGGGATTGCAGCACCCTCCGTCGCCGCAGGAACAGGAATGCTTTGATCCGGAATAGAAGGGTCCGGAAAATTAAAAGTCGGGGAGTCACTCTCACCCGCACTACCAGGTACATGATTCACAGCCACACTTGGGGTGGCATTAGCCTCAAGGCCGAGTCGAGCTCTCTTTTTTGGTGCCATTGCTGAAAAATTTCGGAACAAAGCACGAATTAGACAAGGACATTTTCACTCTCCACTTCACCGCACGATATATAATAACAATGAAAAGAGTAATTTCCTAAATGTACGTGTATCCCCCTAATTATAAATGTGGTCGACAACACACCGATAAGAAGGGCTCTACTAGACACGACTCCGAGACATCCTAGGACCCTTTTAAAACCTTAGGCTCTAATACCAAGTTTGTCACGCCCCAAAGCCAAGGGACACGACCGGCACTCGACCGGGTAGTCCCAGTCAAGTGGACCTGGATTCCTTTTTACCTCCCACGTATTACCCCAAAGTTTCCGTTGTGCATTATTTAATTATAATTAAGACGCATTCTTACAATATGAAATTAAACCATAGAAGTCTGTCGTTTCCAACAAGTGATACAATACTTACAAATATACAGAACACACAGTCTACTTTACGTGGTCTACAAGTTATACTGCCCAAAATACATAAGTACATAACCCACAATTCCTGTCTACGGAGTCTCTAGGAGTACGACGGAGTTATACAATACTTGCCGGTAACAAGGCTCCGGCTATACCTTACACAAGTACCAAAATAAGAATCCGGGAGGAAAGGTGGCATGAACCACACTGGGCCCCGAGAGGAGAGGGGCTCACCAAAACAGCTGATAGGACGAAGGGGAGGCACCATTGTCGGTGTGCTGAAGTATCTGCTATAGAACCACCTACAATCATCAGAAGAATGTAGCGCCCCCGAATAAAGGGACGTCAGTACATTTGAATTGTACTAGTATGCATGAACAAACTTTACTCTAAGTAAACTCAATAATGCACAGGCAAGAGACAGACAGAGAGTCACACAATTACTGCACATGACATAGAAAGATATACAATGGAAGTTCCACAATTTTCACTTCATCAAAATCACAATTTCAATTCCATCCTTGTCCCTCCTCACATCTCACCCTTATTTCTCCTGTTGCGGCGTGCAACCCGATCCCACCTGACAATTGTTGCGGCGCGAAACCCGATCCAACCTGACAATTACAATCACACCCTTATCACTTCTCACATATCACCCTTATCTCCCCTGTTGCGGCGCGCAACCTGATCCCACCTGACAATTACAATCACACCCTTATCACTTCTCACATATCACCTTTATCTCCCCTATTACGGTGCACAACCCGATCCCACCTGACAATTACAATCACACCCTTATCACTTCTCATATATCACCCTTATCTCCCCTGTTGTGGTGCGCAACTCGATCCCACCTGACAATTACAATCACACCCTTATCACTTCTCATATATCACCCTTATCTCCCCTGTTGTGGTGCGCAACTCGATCCCACCTGACAATTACAATCACACTAACGATGACAAATCACAGTTCAATCACAGAAAATTTCAGCAATAAGAATACAGCTTCTTTACATAGCCTTTAGCATATACATTCATACTCTTGGATTCATTATCCTTTTAGCACCGTTTTTCATAACGTGGTAGTGTGGTGGTCAACTAAAGACAGACAAGTATTACACTTCACACATCAACATAATTCGGACAACCAGTTGCACATATTTATAACAATACACGTACCGTATGCTCGAACACCACAAGTGATTTTACAAAGATTAAAGTTAGCCATACATACTTGGAGTCGAGTTTCCGTTTTCAACTTTAACTCACAATCACTGAACCGACTAGTACCGTCAATCTAGTTCACAATTAGACATATTCAACTCAGAATTGGAAGTCATGCATGCAATTCGGACTCTCTCAAGCATTTTGTCAAACACTATGTGAACCCATTAGATTACCAACCCTATCTTTGTGAAGTTTACCCCAACCCACTCCCTCTTACTAGATTATCACCATTATTAAACATGCATGCAAGGTCTTAACTAATATTTTTAACAGTCAATCCAGGCCAACCCTCCCTTTGTTTAAAAATCAGAAAATTAATGGAAGAAAAAAAAGGGGTTGGGAACCCTTACCTGCTTGAATGGGGAAGAAGGAGATTACTCGAATTACCAGGCCTGAGAGACCTTAAAAATCACTTTGATGGAAGGACCACTTCCTTTCTCAAGAACTCTCCTTTCCTTCTCTCTATTTTGTTCAGAAAACTTGTTAAAATTAAAAGGGGCAGGGGTTAAATGAAACTGGGGTCGGGTATAAAAATTTAGAAAATTAAAAGACCGTGTCGAATATGCGGTCAGGAATGCGATCGCATTCCTGACATGCGGTCTGCAGAATGGCCCCCAGGTGGGCCAAATTTTGAAAACGTTCTGCTCGGGTATGCGACCACTATGCGGTCCGCATACACGTTATGCGATCGCATTATGCGTCGCATAACACCCCTTCACTTGGGCAGCGATCTGCCCGTGTATGCGACCACTATGCGGTCCGCATACACGTTATGCGATCGCATAGTGCGTCACATAACACCCAATTTCTGGAAAAATTAAGTTCTTCCAATTCCGGGGGTACTTTTACAAAATCAAGGTCCGTTTTAAGATTTTCCTCAGAGATAACAACTCGGGGACTTATTCGGGCATTATTTTAAGCAAGAAATTTTACGGGTCTTTACACATACCGTATGCTCGGACACCAACAAGAGGATTCTACAAAGGTCAAAGTTAGCCATACATACCTTGTGTCGAATTTTGCCCTTTTTAATTTCTATCACAGATCACCGGACCGTCAAGCAACGTCAATCTAATTCATAATGTAACACATTCATCTTAGAATTGGGAATCATGAACACAATTCGAGCTCGCTTAGGCATTTTATCGAATCCTATGTGACCCCTTAGATTTCCAACCCCTTCTTTGTGAATATTTACTCTAACCCACTTCCCTTTACTAGATTATGACAATAAATGAACATGCATGCAAGGTTTTCAACTTTAATTTTTAAGAACCAATCTATGTGTGCTTTATTCTTAACCAAAATCTGAGAAATTTGGGGAAAATAGGGTAAAGACTTACCTCTTTGAGTGAAGAAGACAATAACTCGATAATTTTCGGGCTTGAGTGATTGTGGAAAATCAAATGGGTGATGTCAAAACCCTCTCTCTCAAAAACTCTCTTTTTGTCTCTCTATTCTTAGTTAGAAAATGGTTGAAAATGAAGGGGAGGGGTGTTTTATTGAACAGGGGTTCGGGTTTTAAAATTAGAAATTAGGAGCCCTGACACGGAATACGGTCAGGATTGCGATCGCATTCATGCTATGCGGTATGCATACCTGTCGCATAATGACCCTCAAAATGGGCCAAAACTAGAAACATTCTGCCCAGGTATGCGACCACTGTGCGGTCCGCATACCTGTTATGCGATCGCATAACCTCCCTCGCAAAAAAACCATGGGGCAAGAATGCGACAGCTATGTGGTCCGCATTACAAGAATGCGATCGCATTCTGGGCCGCATAGTTGTCTTCCATTTGGGTAGTAGCCTGCCCAAGTATGCGACCATTATGCGGTCCGCATACCTGTTATGCGATCGCATAGTGCGTCGCATAATGCGCAATTGCTGAAAATTTTATCTTTCAAATTCCGGGGTACTTTTAACTCAAAATAGGTCCATTTTAAGAATTTCTACAGTTATACAACACGAGGACCTATTCGGGCATTATTTTGAGACATGAAATTTTACGAGTCTTTACACTCTCCCATCGGCCCCAAGTAAAGCTCAATTTATTTTGTTTATGACTGGCTATTGCTCTAAGTGGGTTAAACCACAGGCCTTCGAAAAAGTTATAGAAAAATAAGTTATAGACTTCATCTAGGACCACAATATATGTCGATTCGGGATACATGCCGAGATCGTATGCGATAATGGGAAGCAATTCGTCGGCAGCGGAGTGACAAAGTTTATCGAAGAGAACAAGATAAAAAGACTTCTATCAACGCCATATCATCCTAGTGGGAACGGACAAGCCGGATCAACAAACAAGACCATCATTCAAAATCTAAAGAAAATATTGGCTAACGCTAAAGGAAAATGGAGAGAAATATTGCCCGAGGTCCTTTATGCGTACCGTAAAACATCGAAATCCAGTATAGGGGAAACACCATTCTCTTTAGTCTATGGTGCCGAAGATCTAATCCCAATCGAATTCGGGGAACCTAGCTTCAGGTTTCGGTATGCAACAAAAGAATCAAATCACAAGGCTTGAATACAAGCCTCGAATTGCTAAATGAAAGAAGAGAAGCCTCCCTCATTCGAATGGCTGCACAGAAACAACAGATCGAAAGGTATTACAACCGAAGAGCCAATCATCGACACTTTAAAATCGGGTACTTAGTTCTGAGAAAGTCACCCTCGATACTAGAAACCCTAACGAAGGAAAACTTGGCCCAAATTGGGACGGACCATATGAGGTCCTTGATATCGTCGGAAAAAAATCCTACAAACTTGCCACGGTGAATGGCGAACAATTACCAAACTATTGGAACATATCGCTCCTCAAACGATATTACTGCTAAGGTACAAACTTATCCATTTTCATTTATATTGTATACTAACTAATTGCAGGTGTTCAATCGAAGACATCGAGTGATTCTTCAATACAAAGTCCTTAGGTCTGAAAGCATGTGTTGCACTCTTTTTCCCTTATACCGGCTTTTGTCCCAAATGTGTTTTTCTGGCTAGGTTTTAATGAGGATAACAATTGTTCGTGCTAACTTAGAGCAATCCAACAGTATACGAGGCTTCTTTACAATCAACCTCGAATACTGGGGGGCATCACCCTCGAATGTCAAATTTGTTACAAGGAAAATACTTCGTGTCAACAGGGTCTCGATAGGTAAATTTTGTTTGTAAGGGCTAAATGGTCGAATGAACCGTGCCCATGTAGATTACTGGAGCCCTAATGAAAAACATGTACGTATGTATAATCTATTGAGAGAAGTACTTTTCCTTGCCAAATATTTCATGCCTTAGAGAAATTTTTACTTTATAATTTCATACTTTTGATCTCTTGTGGAAGCAGGCTTAAGGGCCGATCATAACTGAAGTTTAAAAACCTAACCCCAAACTCGGGGACTGCAGTCCGAAAAATCGACATTATCGAATTACTGAAACCTCAAGATCGTAAGACCTTTAAAAGACAACCCTCGATTTTATAGGCTACGACCACCCCACTGGGGGACTGAACAAGACCAAGAGGCAAATCTTAAGCTAAAGGCTACGACCAAACTAACACGGTTCAGAGACGTCTTTATTCCATAATAAAACAGGCCTTCGAATATTTTCACAAAACCGGTTAAAAAGGCTACCCTCGGCAAAATTACTAAGGGTTTCGATAACATCAACCATCGAAAACCTTAAGGGGTACCGAATCGTTCGAACTCTCGAACAATTTTACATGCTAAGGCATTACGAAACAAAGGGTTTCGATAACACTGACCCTTGAAAACCTTAATGGGTAATGATTTATCTCGTGCTAAGGCATAACACATTTTTATATGATTAACTTTTTTAAGCGAAAAGGGGGGAAAAATCCATTCTTTCTTAAGGCCATATCGGCCTAATTCAAGAGCCTAAGGGCCATTTTATTTTTGAGTTCGAGAAATCATACTCACTAACCTAAAACCTAAAGGTCACCCTACTTCGAGTTCGAAAAAGTACTCACTCGATTATAAAGACTAGACTAGTCTGAGTTCGATCAAATTGCCTAAGCTTCGAACTTACGAACAAAATTTTCATAAGGCATGAATGAAACAAAAAAATTCACAAGGCAGAAAATGAAATAAAGACAAGTCAAAAAGAAAAGAGATCTTTTATATATATGAGGATATTTACAATGATCGATCAGGGTCCTACACAAAAGATTAAAAGAGAAAATCCTAAGGTTCCTAACTATTCTCGTGGGAAGCTTCTTCTCCATCAGAGTCCCCCGCTCTCGGACCCGCTTTCACTCCCGGCGTCATCTTCATTATCAGAGAAGGCCAATGCCCTAGCATCAGCTTTGATCCCTTTGGCTTTTTCTATCTCAACTGTAAGATTGAAACCTCGGGCATGGATCTCCTCGAGGGTTTCCCTCAGAGATTGACATTTGGCGAGTTCGGATAACCCAGTGTGCTCGTGTTTGAGGGGTCTCAGCAGACTCTTTTGCTTGATCTTGAGCAGCTTTGGCATCAGACCGGTAGACGGCCACGATCGCCTCTACATCGGCCTTATCTTTTTCAGCCTCAGATTTGTCCTTTACAAGTTCGGTGGCCAACCGAGCCTTGAGCTCTTTAATTTTCTTGGCATTTGCCAAAGTCTTCTCCTTCATGCCCTGAAGTTGGATTTCAACTAACGACAGCTGGGCTCGAGCAGCCTCCTTCTCTGAGGCAAGACAATCCATATTTTGTTTCCATCCCAAGGTCTTTGCCTTCATCATATTGACCTCTTCACGAAACTGCTCAATCCTCTCGATCTTCTACTAAACCTGTGAGATTGAACTGTTAGATATCGTTTCCGTACCGATGCCATGAGCTTCTAAGATTTTCATTACCAGCTTAATCAGGTCAGTCTGTTCCTTATTAGCCACGGACAACTCAGCTTGGAGATCCTTTCTCTCCTCTTCTTTTTGCCCGTCAAGAAGTGTAAGGGAATTCCTCTCCTCGGCAATCCTTTGAATGTCGTCCTCGTACCGACTCAGCTCAGCTCAAGATCAAGAAAATGCTTCTTGATGAAGCGTTGAGGCCTACACAGAAAGAAGAAAAGAAGTTAGATAGGAAGAGAAAAATAAACACAAGTGTAATACCAACAAGGGGAGTTAAGGCTTACCCGATTCAGAGTTTGATGTGCTTCGTTAAAGAGGCTCGATGCCTCGCCCGAGTCCTTCCTCGAAACCTCCAAGTCGCTCAGGCCGGTAGCATCCTCGACCCCAGTAAAGTAATCACGGAATGGGTCCTCCCTTCTGTGGGCTTCCTCTATGGAGGGGGTCTCCAAGGCCCGAGCCTCCTGAATAATCTCCTGAGAGAATGAGGGGAGCAATTGGGAGCGTCCAATTTTCTATTGACCTAAGTGGGTCACTTGGGGCTATATTGAGGGGCCTCGAGACCAGCGTCTACAGCCATACCCGCCGTTTACTCATTACGGTGGGAGGCATCTTCCATCCTCGATGACTCTGGGACTTTGCCCAAGTCTTTTCCCGAGACCCCCTCATCTCGAGATGGAGTTTTTGCAACCTTCACCGATTAAGTGACCTTTGAGGCCTCGGTGTTCATCCTCACTCGGGCCACTAGCCCAGAGCCATCTTCCCCCTCTTCTTCCTCCTAACTTAGGATTCAGATTGACTCAACAAGCAATGGGACGGTGTCCTTCTTCGACTTGTGAACCGCCTTTTTCTTGGATTCTAGATCCACGGAGGTTGAGGTCCTTTTCCTCTTCTTATCGTTCGTCGGTTATGGTACCGGGATCAAAATCTCCTCCTCACCAGATGGGGGCCTCATGACAACATCTTTGTCAAGGCCTGTATAAAAGGAAATTAATTAAGTATGGAAAAAACATTTTAACGGAATCATCAAACACGTGAAAATGGTCTTACCATGATTTTTGGCCCCCTTCGGCCCTGTGATAAGTCGCGCCATGCGCGTTCAGCATAAGTTGACGTCGAGACTAGGTCCCTAACCTAGCTCTTGAGGTCGGGGATGGCACCTTCTATCCAGGCCGCGGCTACATCAAATAAGAACGTGAGTAAAGTATAGAAGCTAAGTAAAATAAATAGAAGGGGATCATACTTACGTTTCATATTCCACTTCTCGAGAAATGGCATCTTCTCGGCCGAAATTAGGTCCGAGGTCTTCACCTTGACGAATAGCCCCATCCAGCCTCGGTTCTTGTCCTCGTCTATAATTGAGATAAATACTTTAGTGGATCGACATAGGAGCTTTATTAACCCACCTCGGTAAAGTCGTGGGTTGTATAACCTGATGAGGTAGTCGAGGGTGAAGGGGAGCTCGTCGACTTTTCTCGAGAAAAATCGGAGCAATATGACGATCCTCTAGAATGAGGGGTGAATCTGATCGAGGGTCACCCGGTACTTCTTGCATAAGTCCATAATGATTGGGTCAAGTGGACCCAATGTGAAAGAATAAGTGTAAACACTCAAGTACCCTTCTGTGTGAGTGCCTATTTATGGGATTCACGGTGACGGTTTAAGGGCGCTAATGGTCGACCACCAGCTAACACGCATTAATAACTTAAGGAACTGTACTGGCGGGACGTTTCGGTCAATTGTGTCGCTTACGTCACAGGGTGACGTCATGATAGGTCAAGGTAAAAATCAAAGGCTCAATCCGGTTCTTGTCATTACACTCATATAAAAGAGGGGACTATCTGTATACAGTTAAGATCGAGCCCACCCGATTTTACTATTTGACTGAGACTAAGGAAATGTAACGAAGGTCGGCCCCGTAGAAGATCAAATTGAGAGACGAGGACAAGGTATCGAGTTCGGAATTCGAGGAGCCTATCGAGATCGAGACCAGTAAGATTTGAGATCAGTAAGAATCGAGATCACTGAGAATCAAGACCAAACAAAGTAGACATCGAGCAAGACCGAAGATAACGTAATAATAGAAGGCGAGATATCCGTGACTGGTCGACAATCATGGCGGAAATCTCGTAACGGATCGAATCAAGAGCGATTGTTTAGTTAATCATGGGATTTCCTTTTGTAATTAGAATTGTACCATAAGTAGAATTCCTCTACTATATAAAGGGAAGTTTTAATAATTTGTAACAAACATTATTCTTACATATCAAAGCAATATAACACTCTCTCTCGCTTATACATTCTTTCTCATCAGTTTACTTTCTGCTTCATTACTTTAGCATCAATCAGTTTGAGGGCACTCTAGCTCGAGGGCTGAATTGCATTTCATCACTGGTTTGCTTCACATTATTGTTAGTTTTCTATTATTAATCTTCATATTTATCAACTGGTATTAGGTTAAATCACGTGTCCTTAAAACCACATTATAAATTTAATTGTTATCAATTTTAAGGGTAAACACAATCATTGTGCCTAGAAGTACCTGGATTTGCACATAAATTACAAAGTATAATATGAGTACAACCGACCCCATGTATTCAGTAAGTAACAAACCTAACCTCGAGCTGAAAAGAGTGACGGGCTCGGGAGAAATTCAGCGTTCAACAACAATAATCAGTAACAACACATGATAAAACATGAGTTTATTAAAGTGACCATGATTTTTCCAAATTTTTGACAACAGATAAGATATTTCATTTACCATCTAGCATGAGGAAAATACATCTTTATGCCTACATGTCAAATATTTATGTCAAGTCAATACATCATAGTGAAGACATCAGGTATACTCACACTCAGCACACTCACAGTGCCTGTCACAAGGGCCCCTCACCATAACAAACAACCACACTCAATACTACATGAGTGTCTGCCGCAGATGCCCCTCACCAAAGCACATATATGACTGTATGCCTGTGCTTACTATGAATACCATACTCTGGAGGGGCGGATTCATTTCCAAGCGCTTATTGAATATAAAGTCAACAATCAATATCACATAGCTCTATTATGGGTCCTGGTGCATGCGTCACCCCTAATCAGTACCACTTAGCGCAATAGTGGTCTGGAGTATGTGTCACCTCTAAATCAATACCAAATCGGCACTATGGACCAAGCTCAGTTATCACCCACTCAAGTCTCAATTAACCACATATCACAGTACTTAGTCCAGTAGTTTTACACATATGAGGCATCAACAACATGTTAGAAAGCATAATAAGAATGCACTAAGGAAGAGATATCATACACATATATAGCATCATGACTGAGAATAAATCTACGTTTAAGAAAAATAGCTCAAAAACAGCAAGAATAGCCCCATCATGTCTCAAACAAATAAGCACATAGCCTAGACATAATTTCTTGAATGAATCATAACTCAAATAATCATAGAAGTAGAGAACATACAGATATAACAAGGTATGATAGAAAAACAAGTCTCGTAGTAGTCTAAAGTCTATCCGTATCATGAATATCCCAGTGCACGACCCAAATTCCCAACCCTCCAAAGTCAATAACACAGGCGCGGAGCATATCCTCCAAAATCTGAATAGTGCGCCCGGACTGCCCGTCCATTTGAGAATGGAATGTTGTGATCAACTCAACTCGTGTAACTAACTCATGTTGAACCGCGCTCCAAAAGTGAGAAGTAAACTGCGTACCCCGATCAGAAATGATAGACATGGGCACACCGTGAAGACGAACAATCTCTCGAATATATATATCTGCCAACCGTTCCGAAGTATAAGTACTTGCCACCACAATGAAATGTGCTGATCTAGTCAGCATATCCACAATAACCCAAACAGCGTCGAACTTCCTCTTAGTCTGTGGGAGCCCAACAACGAAGTCCATAGTGATACGCTCCCACTTCCACCCAAGAATCTCTATCTGCTGAAGTAAACCACCGGGTCTCTGATGCTCATACTTTACTTGTTGACAATTCAACCAACGAGCCACATAAGAAACGATATCCTTCTTCATCTTTCGCCACCAATAATACTACCGTAGGTCCTGGTACATTTTGGCAACACCCGGGTGAAAAGAATACTTAGAAATGTGAGCCTCTTCAAGAATCAACTCACGAAGCCTATCAGTTAGGCACACATATACTACTCTGCATCCTCAAAACACCGTCATCTCACACTGTAACTTGCTTGGCACCACCGTGCCGAACTATGTCCCTAAGGACCATCAAATGCGGGTCATCATTCTGTCAAACTCTGATACGCTCAAATAAAGAAGACCGAGCGACTGTACAAGCTAGAACACAGTTGGGAGAAATATCCAACCTCACGAACTGATTAGCCAAGGTCTGAATATCTGAAGCTAACGGTGTTTCACCGACTGGAATGAATGCAAGGCTGCCCATACTCACCGCCTTCCTATTCTAAGCATCGGCCACCACATTGGTCTTCCCCGGATGATACAATATACTGATGTCATAGTCTTTCAATAACTCTAACTATCTCCTCTGTCTCATTAAGATCCTTTTTCTTGAACAAGTACTGAAGACTACGATGATCCGTGAAAACCTCACACGGCACACCATAGAGATAGTTCCTCCAAATCTTCAACGCGTGAACAATGGCTGCCAACTCTAAGTCATGGACATGATAATTATTCTCATGAACCTTCAACTGCCGAGACGCATATATATGACTGTGTGCCTGTGCTTACTATGAACACCATACTCTGGAGGGGCGGATTCGTTTCCAAGCGCTTATGGAATATAAAGTCAACAATCAATATCATATACCTCTATTATGGGGTCTAGTGCATGCGTCACCCCTAATCAGTACCACTTAGCGCAATAGTGGTCTGGAGTACGTGTCACCTCTAAATCAATACCAAATCGGCACTATGGACCAAGCTCATTTATCACCCACTCAAGTCTCAATTAACCACATCTCACAGTACTTAGTCCAGTAGTTTTACACATATGAGGCATCAACAACATGTTAGAAAGCATAATAAGAATGAACTGAGGAAGAGATATCATACACATATATAGCATCATGACTGAGAATATATATATACATTTAAGAAAAATAGCTCAAAAACAGCAAGAATAGCCCCATCATGTCTCAAACAAATAAGCACATAGCCTAGACATAATTTCTTGAATGAATCATAGCTCAAATAATCATAGAAGTAGAGAACATACAGATATAACGAGGTATGATAGAAAAACAAGTCTCATAGTAGTCTAAAGTCTATCCGTATCATGAATATCCCAGTGTCACGACCCAAATTCCCAACCCTCCAAAGTCAATAACACAGGCGTGGAGCATATCCTCCAAAATCTGAATAGTATGCCCGGACTGCCCGTCCTTTTGAGGATGGAATGTTGTGCTCAACTCAACTCGTGTACCTAACTCACGCTGAACCGCCCTCCAAAAGTGAGAAGTAAACTGCGTACCCCGATCAAAAATGATAGACATGGGCACACCGTGAAGACGAACAATCTCTCGAATATATATATCTGCCAACTGTTCCGAAGTATAAGTACTTGCCACCAGAATGAAATGTGTTGATCTAGTCAGCGTATCCACAATAACCCAAATAGCGTCGAACTTCCTCTTAGTCCGTGGGAGCCCAACAACGAAGTCCATAGTGATACGCTCCCACTTCCACCCAAGAATCTCTATGTGCTGAAGTAAACCACCGGGTCTCTGATGCTCATACTTTACTTGTTGACAATTCAACCAACGAGCCACATAAGAAACGATATCCTTCTTCATCCTTCGCCACCAATAATACTGTTGTAGGCCCTGGTACATTTTGGCAACACCCGGGTGAATAAAATACATAGAACTGTGAGCCTCTTCAAGAATCAACTCACGAAGCCCATCAATGTTAGGCACACATATACGACTCTGCATCCTCAAAACACCTTCATCTCCAACTGTAACTTGCTTGGCACCACCGTGCCGAACTATGTCCCTAAGGACCATCAAATGTGGGTCATCATTCTGCCGATCTCTGATACACTCAAATAAAGAAGACCGAGCGACTGTACAAGCTAGAACACGGCTGGGAGAAATATCCAACCTCACGAACTGATTAGCCAAGGTCTGAATATCTGAAGCTAATGGTGTTTCACCGACTGGAATGAATGCAAGGCTGCCCATACTCACCGCCTTCCTATTCTAAGCATCGGCCACCACATTGTCCTTCCCCGGATGATACAATATAGTGATGTCATAGTCTTTCAATAACTCTAACCATCTCCTCTGTCTCATTAAGATCCTTTTGCTTGAAAAAGTACTGAAGACTACGATGATCCGTGAAAACCTCACACGGCACACCATAGAGATAGTGCCTCCAAATCTTCAACGCGTGAACAATGGCTGCTAACTCTAAGTCATGGACATGACAATTCTTCTCATGAAACTTCAACTGTCGAGACGCATATGCATTCACCCTGCTCTCATGCATCAATATCGCCCCAAGCCCAACACGAGAGGCGTCACAATATACCATGAAAGATCCTGAACCTGATGGTAACACCAACACCGGTGCTGATGTCAAGGTTGTCCTAAGCTTCTGAAAGATCGCCTCGCACTCGTCCGACCAATTGAATGGGGCACCTTTCTGAGTTAATTTAGTCATTGGGGATTCTATAGATGAAAACCCTTCCACAAAACGACGGTAGTAACCCGCCAAACCCAAGAAGCTCCTTATTTCTGTGGTTGAAGTGGGTCTAGGCCAGTTCTTGACTGCCTTTATCTTCTTAGGATCTACCTGAATACCCTCTACTGATACGTTGTGACCCAAGAAAGCTATTGAATCTAACTAGAACTCGCACTTTGAAAATTTTGCATACAACTGACTATCCCTCAAAGTCTTGAGCGCTATTCGGAGGTGTTGCTCATGTTCCTCCCGACTGCGGGAGTATATTAGAATATCATCAATGAACAAAATTATGAAGGAATCCAGATAAGGCTTGAAAACCCGATGCATCAAGTCCATAAAGGCTGCTGGGCATTAGTCAATCCAAAAGACATCACCAGAAATTCATAGTGCTCATACCTCGTCCGAAAGGCTGTCTTAGGAACATCGGATGCCCTAATCTTCCACTGATGGTAGCCCGATCTCATATCAATTTTCAAAAACACCCTGGCACCCTGAAGTTGATCAAATAAATCATCAATACTCGAAAATGGATATTTATTCTTGACGGTGACCTTATTCAACTGCCGGTAACTATACACATCCTCATGGATCCATCCTTCTTCTTCACGAACAAAACAGCTGCACTCCAGGGCGAGACACTAGGTCTAATGAAGCCCTTATCAAGCAAGTCCTGCAACTGCTCATTCAATTCTTTCAATTCTGGTGGGGCCATTCGGTATGGAGGAATAGAAATGGGCTGAGTGCCCGGAGCCACATCAATGGAAAAATCAATATCCCTGTCGGGTGGCATCCCCGGCAGGTCTGCAGGAAATACCTCGGGAAACTCACGAATAATAGGCACTGAATCTATAGAAGAAAACTCAGCACTAGAATCATGAATATGAGCCAAATAAGCCAAACACCCCTTCTCAACCATGTGACGAGCCTTAGCATAGAAATCACTCTACTGGAAGAACCCCGGCAAGGCTAACATAATTGTCTTGGCATGACAGTCCAAGATGGCATAATAAGGTGATATCCAATCCATCCACAATATGACATCGAAATCCACCATATCAAGAAGCAAAAGGTCCGCAGTGGTTTCAATACCCTCAATAACGACTACGCACGAACGATACACATGGTTTACAACAATAGCATCCCCCACGGGCGTAGACACATAAACAAGGATACTAAAGGAATCGCGTGGCATAACCAAATACGAGGCAAAATAAAATGATACATAAGAATAAGTAGACCCCAGATCAAACATAACTGAAGCATCTCTATTGCAAACGGAAATATACATGTGATAATAGCATCGGAGGACTCTGCCTCAGGCCTGGCTAGAAATACATACAATCGGGGTTGGGCCTCACCACCCTGAACCACGTCTCTGGGAGGACCTCTGATAAGCGGGCCTCCACCTCTAGCGGGCTGGCCTCCACCTCTAACAATCTGACCCCTACCTCTGGCTACCTGACCCCTACCCTTGGCTGAATGGGAAGGTAGTGCGGCAGCTGGTGCTGGAACTATAGCACGAGAACCCTAATTTTGAGAATTATCCGACGCATGAGGGCAATATCTAGAAATGTGCCTCGGGTCACCACAAGTGTAACAAGACCTCGGTTGCTGAGACTACTGACCGGCAAACTGACCTTGTCGACCAGTATAACCACCCTGAACACTCTGAAGAGGAGGTGCACTTATAGGGGCTGGCTGATCAGAATAAGTCAAGTAAGAGCCACGACCACCTGGGGAACCATGGGTCGTCTAAAGTGTTGAGTGGAAAGGACTGGAAGAATGAAGTCTGTCAAAAGTAACCCCGCCTCCATATGAGGCACCGCTGAATCCACCGGAATGGCAAGGTCTCTTGTTAGACCCCTGACCTCCCAATCCGAGAACCATCTCAACTCTCCTAGCCGCATTAGCCGCATCCTGAAAGGAAATCTCGCTCCCTGTCTCCTTAGCCATCTGCAATCTGATCGGCTGAGCAAGGCCCTCAATAAATCTCATAACCCACTCTCTCTCTATGGGTAACAAAAGAATAGCATGTCAGGCTAGATTCAGAAAGCGATTCTCATACTGGGTAATAGTCATGCTGCACTGCTAAAGACGCTCAAACTGAGACGGTTCTCCTCCCTGGTAGTGATAGGTAGAAACTTCTCCAAAAAGAGGTGTGAAAACTGATCCCAAGTCAAAGCAGGTGACCCAGCTGGTTTAGTCAGCAAATAATCCCTCCACCATTTCTTGGCGAAACCAGTCATCTGAAAAGCGGCGAAGTCGACCCCATTGGTCTCCAAAATACCCATGTCCTGAAAAACCTCATGACAACTGTCAAGATATTCATGAGGGTCCTCTGAAGTGGCACCACTTAAATGAACAGGGAAAAGTTTGATAAACATGTCCAGTCTCCACAAAGCATCGGAGGACATAGCTGCCCCATGAACAAGCGGTGCTGCAGCAACTGGCTGAACTACCCCAACTGGATTGGCTACTGGGGTCTGAATCTGAGGAGTAATCTGCTCAATTGTGTGGGTAACAGGAGTCTGGACCCCTCCTCCAGCTTGAGATACGGCTGCTTCCACGGGGAATGCGCCAGTCTGGGCTACACTCTCCATAAGGCCCACTAGTCGTACCAAAGCATCCAGAAGTACGGGGGTAGCAATAAACCCCTCTGGGACCTGAGCTGGTCCCGCTGGAACGGTCTGAGCTGGAGCCCCCTCATCAATCTCTATCTGGGGCTCCGTAGCTAGGGCTGCTGCCTAAGTAATAGGCTGAGTCCTGCCCCTACCTCGGCCTCTGGCATGGCCTCGACCTCTGCCCCTAGTAGGAGTTGTTGTTGTTGGAGGACCTGATTGTTGGTCAGCGGAAGAAGAAGCACGTGTTCTCGCCATCTGCGAGAGAATAGAAGAGTTCAATCAGTATTTGAGATAACAAGAATCGCACGATAGAGTAGAAATTAAATGAGTTTGTTCCTAACTTTATAGACCCTGAGAGATAAGTACAGAGGTCTTCGTACCGATCCCTCAAACTCTACTAAGCTTGTTCGTGAATTGTGAGACCTAGGCAACCTAGTGCTCGGATACGAACTTGTCACGGCCCAAATTCCAAACCCTCGGGATCGTGATGGTTCCTAATACCACACTTGCTAGGAAAGCCAATGTTAGAGGGATTCAAAACTTAAAACAATTAAAATATAATACTAAGTCTAAAATTATCCAATAAATGAATGCAGAATAATATTTGAGATACTAAAACAAAACTCGAAGCTAATACTAATACCTAGCTACCTAGGGTTTTGGAGTCACAATTCACGAACGACTAAAGAATACTACAAGTATTTGGCTAAAAGAAAAATATAAAAAATTGTTTTGAACTAGATAAAACAGCAAATGAATAACAAGGAGAAGACTCCAAGAATATGCGGATGTCGGCAGATCTACCTCGTGTCTCGGTGCGAATAGCGTCTGCTCTAACTCGAACTCAACTCGGACCTAAACCTGGATCTGTACAAGAAGTCAGAGTGTAGTATCAGTACAACCGACCCCATGTACTGGTAAGTGTCAAACCTAACCTCGGCGAAGTAGTGACGAGGCTAGGACAAGACACCACATAAAAACCTGGACATATAAAATCATGCTAATAGCAATAATAACAAGTAAAGAATTTAAAGATAACCGATAATGGGAAGGGAACATGCAGTGGGGAATTTAGCATCAGAAGTGAGGAAAACAATAAGACAGAAATAGACAGTGATCAACAATAATTTTAGCAATTAAAAATAGAAAGAAAACTTGCACGGCATCACCCTTCGTGCTTTTACTCTCAGCCTCACCAAATAATAAATAGAATACACAGCATAACCCTTCGTGTTTATACTCTCATCCTCACCAGATTATAAAGAAGAATGCACAGAATCACACTTCATGTTTCACACTCTACCTCACAATATAATTCATTCATGCATGGCATCACCCTTCGTGATTTACACTCTTCCTCACAATATAATATAAATGAATCATGCACGGCATCACCCTTCGTGTTTTACACTCTTCCACGGCATTATAGTTTCTATCATCATTTAACATTTCAATCCCAATTCAATATTCACGATATTATCCATCTCGGTGGAACCGGATACTTATATTCCAACATTTCACTAACAACAATAATCATAGATGATAGGCTTTAAGACAACCAAAATAACAAGAATTAACGTTCACTCGCATGGTATGACCTGACCACAACGTATAGGTACTCGTCACCTCACCTATACATTGGATTTAGCAACAAAATAAGTAGCAAGGAGTCACACAATACCTATTCCTTCAAGCTTAGGTTAGACACAACACTTACCTCGATTTCGCAGGCCACTCACTGCTCAAGCACATCGTTTCCTTTAGAATTGGCCTTCAAATCACTTGTATCTAATCATTATTGGTTTAATATCGTTAAATATAGCTAAAGGAACAACCTTTAATGCAAGATTATGGTTTTCCTATGTTTTCCTATCAAAATACAAAAATCGATCCCGGACCCGCTTGGTCTAAACTCGAGGTTCGGACCAAAATCCGTTTACCCATTCTCCCCCGATCCCGGATATATAATTGGTTTTGGAGTGCGACCTCAATTCGAGGTCAAAATTCCCAAATTTTTAAATTCCTAAGTTCTACACAAAAATCCCAAATTCTACCACTAAAACTCTAGATTCTAGGTTAAAATCTTGTAAGAAGTTTTAAAGGATTGAAAGGAATTAGTTAGAAATCACTTACCTATGATTTGGAGAAGTTTGGTCCTTGAAAAATCGATTATGGAGGTTTAGGGTTTGAGAGAATTAAAAAAGGGTGTCGTCTAAGTCTCACTTAACAGGCTGTGGATGTCGTAATTGCGACTGGAGCTTCGCATTTGCGAATCTCGCAATTGCGAGAAGGTTATCGCAAATGCGAACCTTCGCATTTTCTGCAGCCTTCGCATTTGCGACAACTAAGGATCATCGCATTTGCGAGGATGGCCTTCCCAGGCCCTTTTCGCATTTGTGACAAAATGTGTCGCATTTCCCAGGCCTGCCAAGTTCGCATTTGCAAAGCCTGATCTCGCATTTGCGAGATCAGCGGCCTGTACCAGACATCAGACACCAGGTATGATTTTTTTCTAAGTCTACACACTCCGTAGCCTATCCTAAACTCACCCGAGCCCTCGGGGCTCCAAACCAACTATGCAGGTAAGTCTAAAAACATCATACGAACTTGCTCGTGCGATGAGATCATAAAAATAAGACCTAAAATGATGAATTTAACCTCAAATTCACTATTTTCTCAACCGGATGTCCGAATCATGTCAAATCAACTCCGATTCTCACCAAATTTCACAGATAGGACTTAAATATCATAACAAACCTGTAACGAGCTCCGGAACTAAAATATGGGCTGAATACCAACGAGTTCAAACATTAATTCTTTTCTTTATTTCCTTTAAACTACAGCATAACAATTTTCTTCAAAATTGATTTCTAAAGCTAATGACCTCGGAATTCAATTCCGGGCATATGCATAAGTCCCATATTTTACTGCGTACCTCCCGGGATCGTCGGAACACGGATCCAGGTCCATTTACTTGAAATTTTGACGAAAGTCAACTAAAAATCAAAATTTAACTCCAAAAATCACTATTTCTTATATTTTCACATAAAAGCTTTCTGGTTTCATGCCCGGACTGCGCACGCAAATTGAGGTAAATAAAATTAATCTTTTTTCATAAGGCTAATGAGCCCGTAATGGAGTATTAATTCATAAGATGACCCTTTGGGTCATCACACCCAGTGTACGCATACATACTCGTCACCTAGCACGTGTGTAACCCCCAACACATATCATGTATTGTTGTCCACAGGATAATTACCCTCAACCAAGTTTAGATATGGTACTTACCTCATAGCGCGTTAATCAATACTGCAAAAATCACTTCTCGTGCGAATCAACCTCTGAACAACTCGAATCTAATCAAACAACTTAATAACATCAAATAATGCCATAGGAAACAACTCAAACAATAAAGTTTCGATCTTTATCAAAATTAAGAAGTCAACCTCGGCCTGTAAGGACCCGTAAAATTTCTTGTTTAAAATAATGCCCGAATAAGTCCTCGAGTTGTTATAACTGTAGAAATTCTTAAAAACGGACCTTATTTGCGTAAAAGTGCCCCGGAATTTGAAAGAATAAATTTCCAAAAGTTGGGCGGTATGCGACGCACTATGTGATCGCATAACGGGTATGCGGACCACATAATGGTCGCATACTTAGGAAGGCCACTGCCCAACTTGAGGACAACTATGCGGTCTATTATGCGATCGCATTTCGTTTCTACGGACTGCATAGTTGTCGCATTCTTTCCCTTTTATTTTTGTGAGGGAGGTTATGCGACGCACTATGCGATCTCATAACGTGTATGCGGACCGCATAGTGGTCGCATACCTGCACAGTGTATTTTTAAGGTTGGCCCATCTGGAGGGCCATTCTGCGGTCGTCTCTGCGGACTGCAAGTCAGGAATGTGATCGCATTCCTGACCGCATACCTGTGTCGGGCTCCTAATTTTTCTAATTTTAAAACCCGACCCCCAGTTCATTAAAACACCCCACCCCTTCATTTTAGCCAGTCTTTTGAACAAAATAGAGAGAAGAAAAGGGGAGTTCTTGAGAGAGAAAGTGGTTCTTCTACCACATTGATTTTCAAGGTTGCTCAGGGCTGATATTTCGAGTAATCTCCTTCTTCCTCATTCTAGCAGGTAAGGGTTCCCAACCCTTTTTCCATTAATTTCCTGATTTTAAACAAAGGGAGGATTGGCATGGATTGATTCTTGAAAATATTAACTAAGACCTTGCATGCATGTTTAATAATGGTGTTAATCTAGTAAGAGGGAGTGGGTTGGGATAAATTTCACAAAGGCGGGGTTGGTAATCTAATGGGGTCACATAGTGTTTGGCAAAATGCTTAAGAGAGTCCGAATTGCATGCATGACTTCCAATTCTGAGTTGAATATGTTTAGTTGTAAACTAGATTGACGGTACTAGTCGGTTCGGTGATTTGTGAGTAAAAGTTAAAAAGGGACGACTCCAGGTATGTATGGCTAACTTTAACCCTTGTAAAATCCCTCTTGTTGTGGTAAGCATATAGTATGTGTATTTATATAAAAATATGTGAATTGACTGTCTAGTTGATTACTACCCCACTGTGTTAGATGAGATCTTGAATTGTGATTTGGCGTGCCTACTTTATTATGTGCAAAGATGGTAGTTGTTTAAAGTTATTGATATGAAGCATTGTAAATAAGTTGAACGGTTATGGAAACACCTTGTGCATAAATTGCTGCTTGATGAAAGTTTGGGGTGCCTTGAGCCCAAGTAAACGAATTGCTAAATGTGAATTTGTGATCCTTGAAAGGAAGGCCCATGTGATGAAATTGTTTGGTGTTGTTGTGGAATTTGGAATCCTTGAAAAGGAAAGTTCTTATAATGAAATTGTTTGTTGTGGTTGCTATTGTGATGAAATTATTGGTGGTTTTTTTTTTTTTTTGAAATATAAATTGTCAGGCAGGGTCGGGTCGCAACACGAAGTAATAAGGTGTGGGTTGTGGTGATAAGGTTGTAAATTGTCAGGCGGGGTCGGGTTGCGCGCCGCAACACGAAGTAATAAAGTTTGGGTTATGGTGATAAGGGTGGCCGAGGTAATAAGGGTGGAAAAGTGATCTTTATCACTGTTTATATGAAATTGATGAAACTCGTGAATATGGTGGTGTTGAAAAGGAGAAAAGGAGAGATTGTAAAATTGTTGACTTTGATTGTCTCTTTCCGTGTGCTTTGATTGTTGGTCATATTGCTGTCCTTTTTCTTATCTGTATATTGGTTGATTGTACTTGGGATAAAGTTTTTTCATACATACTAGTACTATTCCACAGTACTAACGTCCCTTTTGCCGGGGGCGCTACATTTTTTATATGGATGTAGGTGGTTCCATAGCAGGTAGCTCAGCCCGCCGTTAGTGGTACCTCCTCTTCATCTCTATAGCAGTTGTGATGAGACCCTCTTCTCCTCGGGGCCGTGTGTGGATTATACCACCCTCTTTTGTTTATGTTGTAAAAGTATAGCCGGGGCCTTGTTACCGGCAAGTTATGTGAAATCCCTAGTATTCGTAGAGGCTCCGTAGACATGATGTGGGTGTATGTATGTATTTTTGGGTAGTAACAGTACGTACTCGAAACCGTGGAGCATGTTGGAAAGCTATGTATGTATTATGTATGTTTGAATATCATCGTTGAAATGTTAAAAGAGGAAACGAATGGAGATATGTTGTAAAATGTAATTTTAAACTAAAAACGGCTAACTCGCATGAAATAATATATGTTATGAACGCGGGGTAATACGTTGGGAAGGAAAGGCAATCCAGGTCTGCTTGACTGGGTTCACCCGGTTAGGCGCCGGTCTCGTCCCTCGATTTTGGGGCGTGACACGGCTCACCTCCTAGAATCTAACAAAAGTCATCAATTCCAAATACTCATTCGAGTACGAGTCCAACCATATAAGTTTAATCCAATTCCATTCTGAATCGGGGTTCAAATCTTCATATTTCATTTAGAAAGGTTCTTACTAATGTACCCAATTTCCTCACTTAGGTTCATCTTTAGATTGCTAAAATAAGGATTGGAATCATGAATAATAATAAAATTTGAGCCAAAAATACTTACCCAATCTAAATCGTGAAAATTCTCTAAATAATTGCCCTAATACGAGCTGCCAATCTCAAAATATGATAAAACAACTAAAACCCTATAAATGAAATTATTTAAATCTGCCCCAAGCCTATGCATCACGATCGCGGGACCACCATAGCAATCACTAAGGCCAAAATACTAGCTCCACAAAAGACCCTATGCGAACATAGCCGTGCACGAGACTGTGTTTCAAAAGCTGCCAAGACTACGCAAACTTGGGGCCCTTCTGCGAATGAAGGCCAAATGGACCTGCCTCACACGCTATGCGAGCACGACCCTCTTCTCGCGAATGTGAAGCTTCAACTCCCAACCTTTCACGATCGCGTCCACACCTTTGCGAACGCGAAGAACAAAAGTCTGCTAGCCACCAAGCACCCTCCGAAATCGCGACCCTCCTTTTTCAATCACATTGAACACCACTAGACAACTTTTATAAAACAAGGAAAAAAGATCTGAAACCACCCCGAAACACACCCAAGGTCCTCGGGACCCCATCCAATCACACCAAACAGTTCCAAAAATTAACATGGGCCTGCTCGAAGACTCAAATCACATAAAACAACATCAACACCACGAATCGCGTCTTGATTCAAGCCTAAGGAACTAATCAAAATTTTAAAACTCTAAACTTGTTCCAAACATGCCTAAACAACTCGGAATGATCTCAAATTTTTCATGGAAGTCCAAAATATGACACGATGGACCAATACTAACTCCCATAACCACAATTGGAGCCCAATATCATCAAAGCCAACTCTTGGTCAAACTTATAACCCTTCCAACCTTCAACTTTCCAACTTTCGCCAAAACAATCCAAAATGACCTAGGAACTTCCAAATCCAAATGCATACATACAACTAAGTACAAATCACTATACAGACCTAACAGAACTATTAAACATCTATGTGTGGTCAAATACACAAAAGTCAAATCTCTGTCAACCTTCAAAACTTAAACTTCCAGCCTTGAGACTAAGTGTCTCAATTCAATCCAAAACATTCCCGAAGCCAAACTAACCATCCTTTCAAGTCATATAATAAAAAATACACATATGTAAGGCATAAAAAGGGGAAACGAGGCTAAAATACTAAAAACGACATGCTGGGTTGTTATATTCTCTCCCTCTTAAACAAATATTCGTCCTCGAACGAGTCTAGAATCATACTTGGGGTCTCAAAAAGGTAAGGATATCTGCTCTGCATATCCTGCTCGGTCTCCCAAGTATCCTCCTTGACCGACTGCCCTTTCTAATGAACCTTTACTGATGCTATATTCTTCGACCTTAACTTTCGAACCTGCCGATCCAAAATGGCCACGGGCTCCACATCATAAATCAGATCCTCGTCCAACTGCATTGTGCTGAAGTCTAATACATGTGACAGATCTCCATAATATTTATGGAGCATGGAAATATGAAACGCTATGATAAAAACACGATAGGGTCAAGGAAATACTAAAGAAAAACAAGAAAATCAAGAATTTTGCGGAAGCTAAAAGAAAGTAGAGAAACAAAAAAGAAGATAGAAATTAAAGATAGATTGAATTCAAGAAGTCTATTCTTGAAGTTGAATCCTAACAACAACAACAATTATCTAATAATGAACTAATCACCTTTAGTAGAGAATTAAAAATAAGAGATAGATTGTGAAACCCGACCCTTTAGAATAACAAGACAATGATAAGTATAAACCTATCACCTTTCTTGAATACCTAATAGTGATTTAAGATTTCGAATAATTCATGTTACCACCTTAAGTTGAGTCTTGAAGGTTGAAGAATAAATCCAAGATTAGCCACACACAAGAGTGCAAGAAAAATCTCACAATGTTTTTCGATATTGTCTATAATAATCTGAGTATAAAAATAAAGAAGATACCCCTTTAGTAAGGGGTCACGAAACTAAGGCCATAAAACAAATAAATTAAGTCATCTACTACTTTGTACAACAAGTCCAACTACCTTAGGAAAAGGAAAATGCCATGAAATAAAATTTGTGTCAATCTTGGAAAGTAACTCCTTTATCAGCCAAAAAATATTAATTGTGATAAAATATTTCATCGAGGGATTTTACTATCAATCTTAGGAGAAGGAAAACATAATCATAACTACCTAGGAAAGAAAGAAATATAGTCCCAAAGTATATTGAAATAAGTTAAAACCAATCTAGGATAGGATCTTCAAAATCTTGAAGGAAATTTGCAAGCAACTTGGCACCAAATTTCACTCAACTTCTAGCACTCCTATTGTACCCTTATTGGACATCAAGTAAGTCCTTTTTATGTTATAAAAATGTGTTTATACGGGACTTCTTGGGCTGAAAGTTTGTACACATTTTAGGTGACAAAAGGGTCCAAAAGTAGAGTGATTTGGACCTTCCTCAAAGGATGTCTCTTGGGAACTAATCCACCTCTTCTTGGACATGAATTTGGGCCATACAAAATTATAAAACCTAGACAACTCATATCCTTTATCCTTGAGCTCGTCCTCCCAACTAACAACTTTTTTTCACTCTTGAAGTCCACAGACCTTGTTTTGGAACTCTTTAGCTTGAGATCTTGTTAAAGGACCTCTTTGAGATTCTAAAAATTCATCCTTGTCATCAACACCTCATAAGAAACTACATAAAGATAAGTGCCGCCAAATCTTGAGCATGTGGACAATGGCCGCTAACTCAGCACTAGCTAGTTCTTCTCATGGGGCTTCAACTAATGGGAATGATAAGCAATCAGTCTGCCTTCCTGCATCAACATGCACGTAATGCAAATTCCTGAATCATCATAATAGACATCATAATTGCAATAACCTTTATAAAAATGAGAGCAATACATTCTCACATTCCCCAGACTTATAGTAGCCTCAAAGTGAGAATGATTGCGGGGCTTGAGTTGGACCCCGTGAACAAGAATAACTGATGGACAAGCCTGGTACTAACGAACCCTGAAATGATGGAGTACGTTAAAAGCTTTGAGATGGGACTGCACTGAATGAAAACTGTACTAAATCTCCTCAGTTGGGAGGTGGCGACTGATAAACTGGTGTGCTAGATTGGCCCCTCATACGGTGTAAGGACCCGTTAAAGTTTCTTATTGATTTAGGATTTTTAAAGTGCGCCAATGGTATTTGGGGGAGATTTCGTAAGGGTTCGTTGGGAGAATATGTCGAGCCATGGAGAGATTGAAAGAACCAGTTGCTAAGGGAAGTGTCCTCTTCCCTATTAATGTTATCGTGCCACCAGATAATGTGGTGAGAGCACCTAAGAAATGAACGGATTGTTGGCACCAATAAGCCAGAATGTTTGATATGTAAGAAGTGCCACTCAGGTTCATGTTGGATGACTCTTGAAATACGTTATGGTTGTGTAAAGAGGGGGCATAAGAAGAATAAATACCCTATGTTGGGTACACCCATCCTGGTCTGCCCGATATGCGGGAAGGAACATTTGGCGTCGTGTTGTGAGTATACTCAGCAGGGTGTTAGTGGTGGTAGATTTGGGAAATTCCAGAAGCCTATACAGCGAGTTAGTGCAGAGATTATTAATCCCGTCACGGGGCCCTGGAGGAAGGATATGGGAATGCTTATAATGTATGCAAAAAGGGTAAAAGTCAGGTGAGTGGGGCGAGTCAGCTTAACGGTCCTCATACCAGTTGTGTGAAATGTAGGAGATGTCATTCGGGGGTATGTCACTAAGGTGCTAATGTATGTTATGGATGTGGAGTCGAGGGGCATCAATTAAGGTATTGCCATGTCAATCTAAAATCACCATGTATGTCACTCCTTAGTACATCACTATGAACACCGCATTATTTGCTTGTTATATATGAACATCCATATTGAAGAGCCTTCATAACTATGGTCTTAAGAAACATTGAATCACAAAACATTGCATGTACCTACTCTTTGAACGATACCTATTATTTGTGAAGCCTCTTTATCACAATTCCTTATATTTTCAACTTCTTGAGAAATTGAGTTCTATAATGATTTCCTTGAATTGGGTTATAACCGTAGGCTAATACTTCCCACTTGCTTGGCTATATTCCCAACAAGGGACTATACCTGATGAATTTCTCATAGAACCTTTTGATTCGAATGGATAACATTTGCTCACTTATGCTTATTCATGCACCATCATAAAGTTAACCTATGTGGTATCAAATCCAATGTAAAGAAGCCTAGTTTTGAGATCATTATTGAGCCACTCTTTCTCTTCCCGGTATATGTGGCTCCTATGGTTGGAACTATCACTTTACTCCTTTGTGAATATTATCACGATTCCTTTTCGCAATCTGGTAACATGAGAGCATATGTCAGCACCTATCATATGTGTACATGTCAATTGAAAAGGGTCACTTATCCGCATAAAAGTTTCTGGGAAAATTGAGAATTTTCACAAATTCATCACAGGCAGATCGTTTTGTTTGCCCATTGTGTATGGCTAAAGTCGGAAAGACCGATTTTACATTTGTCATGGTATTTAATAGCTCATCCCTATAAGGCTCGAGGTGTGACTCGAGGTCTGACCTCAAGCGTCCCTTATGTGAGACTTCAAGGAAATACAGTTCTGGGACTAACGTGAGCAAGTGGCACGGGGGCTGAAGCGACTGAGTCTTCAACAAAGTACAAATCCGTACTCAGACATTAAATGGTTGTATCAATCGCAAATCTTTTTAATAAACGATAGTGTACTATGTTGGGATTTCTCCTCCTATATAAAGGGGGGACTTTTTTTTTGGCACACACGATATTCAATACAAGGAACAAGACTACTCTTTGTTTTTTACTCAAATATTCCCTATTGTCTCTTTGTTAACTCATTTACTTACATTCATTGCATTTCATCAATTGTTCTTCATTTATTGCTTATTATTGATCATAAATAGAATACTCCGAGACCCATAAAGCTATTACAGCTTCATCGATTATCCACCATTGACCCCGAGCCTCAACTTCGAGGACCTGCCTAGGCTTGCTTCGAACCTCCGATTAGAGGCAGTCTGGTTTGCTTATTTTAGATTTTATATTGTTCTCACTCTATTTGTTTCAATCACATCTAGCATCTACTTCTTAACAACTAGCATTAAAATAAATTACATATTTTTAGAACCACCTAATTAAATTTAATTGTAATTACCATTTTCAAGGTAAACAGTTTGGCGCCCACCGTGGGGCTAAAAATAATAGTGATTGTTTTAGTGTTGGTTCTCTGAAAAACACAAATCATCCTTCACACCTTTTCTTGTCCAAATGATCTTTGATTTCAGGCTAGGATGTCTAACTCGGTAAACGCACACGAAAGTAACGGTGTTGAGGACCACGGAGAAAACGGTGTAGCCATTTCAGGTGCTGGTATACCACGACAAAACCCTGAGGGTGCACAAACCCAAATCCGGTGGATGTGGAGTCGCACAACGCTCAACATGTCGATGTCAGTTCCCGCGTTGATGGGGATACACGTCCTGGAGACGAACAGGAGGTTCATAATACTCCAGCTCGGTAAGAAAGACAGATTAGCCTTCACGTCATTTTTGAAATGTTGCAGGCACACTAATTGGCGATTTCTCAGCTGCAGAGCCATTAGAAAACTCCGAGTACAGCAGCACCGGAAGGGGGATCCTCGAATCGAACAAGTTCTAGAGAGGTCGAGCAACAACGGGTCAGCAGCCGACCACGCTATCATGAAAATGCTCGAAGACCTCACGAAGAGAATTGGATTGGGAGAAAACAAAATAGAAGCAAACGACAAAAAAGTGGAGACATACAACACGAGGGTCGACCAAATCCCAAGCGCACCCCCTATCCTAAAGGGTGTAGATTCGAAGAAGTTCGTGCAAAGACCTTTCCCCTTGATTGTGGCTCCAAAGCCCATCCCGAAGATGTTCAGAATGCCCAATCTTTCAAAATACAATGGGACCTCGGACCCCAACGAGCACATCACCGCCTACACTTGTGATGTGAAGGGGAATGACTTAAAGGAGGACGAGATCGAATCCGTCCTATTAAAAAGGTTTGGAGAAACACTGTCAAAGGGGGCCATGATGTGGTACCACAATCTTACCCCTAATTCGATAAACTCATTTGCCATGCTGGCGGACTCTTTCATAAAGGCGCACGCCGGATCCATCAATGTTGCAACCAGGAAGTCTGACGTCTTCAAAATCAAGCAGAGAGAAAGCGAGATGCTGCGGGAATTCGTATCTCGCTTCCAAATGGAGCGAATGGAATTACCTCCGGTCTCCGACGATTGGGCGGTACAAGCCTTCACCCAAGTCCTGAACGAACGGAACTCGGTAGTCTCCAAACAACTGAAGCAAAACTTGGTTGAATATCCCGTCGTCACCTGGGCGGACATCCACAACCGATACCAGTCGAAGATCAGGGTTGAGGATGACCAGTTAGGGGGCCCCTAGGGCTCAGTATACCCCAGCAGGCTCCTAACAAAGGAACCAAGACAAAATAAGGAAAGATACCAACCTTATGCTGAGGATCGAAGAAACGCTCCCAGACGTAATATACCCCGCAACAACCGAAAGACAGACCAAGGCGTACCTTGACCCCGAACCTCCGTCATGCGGACCTTGACCCCGAACCTCCGTCAAAGTACCATCGATGGGAGGAGCTAGATCCTTCTCCCCCGAAGTACTTTCGGGAAGGGGACAAGATGGAGGCAAATGAGGAACCTATTTATCACATTTGTATCTCTGGGAAGATCTTTCCTCGTAGTGAGCTCCCTCGCCCGCTAAAGGCTCCTTCCACTTGTTACCTTTCTTCAGCCCCGAGGCCGATGACTTCTTTTTATTGGGAGATCTCCCTGGCATAAAGACACTCTTCGAGGCAGAACATCCCGTGATTGGCTCGGCAAGAGCCGGCGGTGTACCACTGACCAAGCGGTAAACGGAAGCAAAGCGTTCCTTTCGCTGGCTAACAGACTCAAATGCAACAGCCATAGTTTTGACAAGGCAAGAAAAAGTAGGCAAAACTTGAAGCGAGAATATTAAACTAAAATGGCGGAAGACAAAATGATAGAATGGATCTATGAAGAGACAATTATTCTGAGCAGCTAAGTCTCCAAGTGAAGGACAAGAATGCGTATATATAGAGCAAGCAATGACTATTCACCTTCTCTAAAAGCTAATAAATTCAAACCAACTCATTTACACCCTCTTATATTTTGGGAAGTACGTCGGCAGGGCTACCTCAGTCATTCCACGAATCATACCTACGAGGGCTCGACGCTTCCCTATGGCTCTGGTCTCAAAATTGAGGATCTTCATTACCGTAATCCAAGGCCCTGAGGAGCCACCTACGCCGTTCTAGCCCGAGACAGTACCTGATCTCGAGGGCTCAGCTATCCTGAGAACGAGCTCAGAGAGGTCAGTGTCAAATCCAAAGAGAATATCTTTACCAAAAAAAATGCCAGAAGACAAAGAAAAAGCCCTTATATTCGCAAAAATATATTTACAAAATTGTATCTTTACAACGCTCCTCAAAAGAGTTGATGCATGAAAAAGAAAGCAAAAATAATAAAGCGGATCTATTCCTCGCCGTTGGCCGAGCTATTGACGGAGTCACTATCGGAGCTCCCATCCGATGAGGATGTAGGCGCCGTCTCTTCCTCCAAAACTCTAGCTTCCTCGGCCTCAGTGTAGAGATCAGCACCATTGGCGATCGCCTCTTCGAGCGCCTGCCTCCTGGCTTGAGAACGAGCATGTTCGACGGCCCGAGTCAGCTTCTGAGCAACCTTTTCAGATATCTCCCTGGCCCGATTATTGGCAGCAACAACATCCTTCTTATATGAAGCTATGTGTTCGTAGGCCTCAGACTTGGCCACATATAGTAAAGCTACCTCGTCTTGGGCATTACAAAGAAGGCTCTGGGTCGAGGTCAAGTCTCCTCACAAGAAATCCCTCTCTGAGACTACGGCCTCAATCCGCTCTTTCAGTTCAAGGGTCTCTCTATCCTTGACGGCAGCCTCTTCCCGAAGCTACTCCACCAGAGATTTCTTTTGCTCTATCTGCAAAAACAAATCAGGGTAGTAAAATACAACTCATGGAAGCACGGAAACGAACCCACACATGCCACGTTACCTGCTCGTTGAAGCTGGATTCCTTGCGGGCAAAGGAAGTCCTCAGCTCTTTTATCTCAGAGGTAAGCTTCTCGAGTTCCTCCTCGCGGCAAGTAAGTTCGCCGTTTAGCTTGGAGAAAACTTGGTCGTACACCTTCTTGGCCTACAATATAAAGGAATACGGTTAAGTGAGCAGAAGTGAAAATTCGGAACAACGGGCAATGTATCAGGAAAGTCACCTGTTTCAGATGTCTCTTGGCCTCCTCGAAGGTGACGCGGGCGTGAAGATCGGTTTCCTCTTCAACACCATCAAATAAGTCCTTCAATGTGTCATTTTCCCTCCGAATAATGTCTGCATCGGTGGCACCCCTGTCCCGGACATCCCTTATCTCCCCTAGGGGAAAAGCAAGGGACCAAAGTAGGGTCACCTACAGCATCAATGTCGAGCCCTTCGAACTCATTGAAACGGACTGCGCCATGTCCTGCTAATGGCTCGGGGAGTGCTCTTGAGCCTTCGTAGAAGGTCCCCGCCGAGCGAGGGTGGTCAGCATCGGCCATCTCATATTCGGCGGCCCTATGATCAGCGACTTTCGAAGCGACCATGTTCCTACTTGACCTTTGCGCCAAAGGACGGTCATCCTCATCTTCATCTTCGTCTGCGTCATAAGGGCTCACAGCAGCGGCCGAAGTCGAAACCGTAGCTTTGGTCTTAGGCTTGCAGGTCTTAGGTTTCTTTGCCTAAGGAGATTCCACCGATGCCTCTTTTCTCCTTTTCTTGCCCCCATCGGGTTTTGAAGTTCCCTCTTTACCAGGAGGGGCGGCCTCATCAACAGAGTATCACTAAGACCTGCATATGAAGGGTATATTAAACCTTCTACCTCAAAGGGAGCAGGAGAGGTTTGACGGGCGAGAACATACCATGATTTTTGTCCTGCCATCTTGTCTTGTCTAAGTCGCGCCAAGATTGTTCATTATATGGGAAAGCGGAATCCATTTGCTTAACCCACCCCGGCAGATCTTGAATCGAGTCAGGGTACCAAGCAGTAGCTGCATGATCGAAAGAGGATAGTTCAGAAAGAGAAGTAGGGGCAATAGGTAATATCTGATGGGGTAGTACTTACGTGCCATAACTCCTCCAGGAACGGCATCCTATCGGCGGGGATGATATAGAAAGTTCTCATTCTAAAGAACCTGCTCATCCACCCCCGATCTTTGTCTTCATCGGTGCTCGCAAAGAACGTCTTCGCGAATCGATGCTGAAGTTTGATTAAGCCTCATCGGAAGAGATGGGGGATGAACAACCTTATTAAATGATCGAGGGTAAAACTCATCCCCTCAATCCGATTGGAAAAGAATCGAAGCATGTACACTATCCTCCATAACGAAGGGTAGATCTAACCAAGTGTCACCCGATATCGATGACAATAATCGAGGATCACCGGGTCTACCTGTAGGGACGAGGATTCAACAGAGCCCAGGGTGAAGGGGTACGTGTAAACGCTAAGGAAGCCCTCTTTGTAAGTTGTTATATTCTCCTCAACATTGAGGATTTCAACTTGAACTGCCTCTCCCAGCAACAGTTTGTTCTTACTCTCTCCGCTTCAGACACAACACTGATGTACCTAGACATGGTCTCGCGTCGCCCGGTGTTGGGCGGTTTGTCGATGGTGAGGTCAGAAACCGTTTTGAAATCATCGGGTATGCATTGCTCGATTCTCGGCGGTTTCTTTGTTTTATCCTTAGATGGGCGAGTGGAAGAGGAAACTCCCTATTTTTGAGGTACTGTCTTGAAAGATTTGGCCATGACTGTATCAAAACCTTTGAGAAAAAATAAGTACAGGAAGGGAGTGAATGTACGAGAAATTGAAAGGTTGCTCAGAAAATTTGAAGATGGTTGTATATGTATGGATGGTGTGCGAGTATGGTATTTATAGAGATCGTGGGGGCAGCACTCAAAGAATGGAAAGGTCGGACCTTTGGTTGGTCGTGGGTTTTTGGGTAATTGTGTTGACGGAGACCCCTGTGCGGCTTTTGAAATAGGTCATTTAATGCTTTAACGAAATGACTTCATGGTGGGAATGTCGAGGAGATAAGCATTCGAGACCGTTTCTTATCGTTCTACTTTAAGAAACGCGGGGACTATTTGTGTACGGCTAAAGTCGGAAAGACTAATTTTACATTTGTCATGGTATTTAATAGCTCATACTTGTAAGGCTCGAGGTTCGACTCGAGGTCTGACCTCGAGCATCCCTTATGTGTGACTTCAAGGAAATGCAGGTCTGTGACTAACGTGAGCAAGTGGCACGGGGGCTGAAGCGACTGAGTCTGCAACAAAGTACAAATCCGTACTCAGGCATTAAATGGTTGTATCAATCGCAAATATTTGTAATAAATGATAGTGTAATATGTTGGGATTTCTTCTCCTATAAAAAGGGTCCCTTATTGTTTTTGGCACACACGATATTCAATACAAGGAACGAGACTATTCTCTGCTTTTTACTCAAACATTCCACATTGTCTCTTTGTTAACTCATTTACTTACATTAATTGTATTTCATCAATTGTTCTTCATGCATTGCTCATTATTGATCATAAATAGAATACTCTAAGACCCATAAAGCTATTATAGCTTCATCGGTTGTCCACCATTGACCTCGAGCCTCGACCTCGAGGACCTGCCTAGGCCAGCTCCGAACCTCCGATTAGAGGCAGTCTGGTTTGCTTATTTTCGATTTTATATTGTTCTCACTCTATTTGCTTCAATCACATCTAGCATCTACTTCTTAACAACTAGCATTAAAATAAATTACATATTTTTAGAACCACCTAATCAAATTTAATTGTAATTACTATTTTCAAGGTAAACACCCATCTCAATATGAATTTCATGTCCACTTGGATCATTCTGCACTAAGTAGATAACTTTGTTCCTAGTATTATAGTTGCCCATGACGTGGCATGGTATTGCAGTTTGGGAGTTAATATAGCATAAACATGTTCAGCTTATAACATATGTTCATTTTCTCTTTACACCTCTACAACATGTATTGATCGTGTTCCTTAGTAAAATTCATTGTGTTTTTTTCCTGAATTTGGTTGGATGACCATGAGAGATTGCTCCCTTCTATAAGTATTAAGCTTCATGTCTCTTGGAATATATAACCTCACGAAATACTTTGCTCAGCATATTAATGGATTCTTGAATAATTCTAGCCCAATCTTGAACCTCGTTGTTCCTTCTTATAGTAATCTATGGGGGTTGAAGGTTCAAACATGCCAATGAAGAAGCATCATCCCGATATACTGGATAGGAAGTTTAATGGTCATATTAAAGCCAACATATCTTAAAGTAATTGTTGGAGGTAGCCAAAGGTTTAGTTTGGGTGTTCGACGTACGAATTTAGAGTTGAAGAAAGTGAACGGTTTATTCTCAAGATTTTCTCTATGAATATATTGGGTGAATTGTTAAGGAAGGTAATGTATGTGTAGTCACATTAGGTATTATGAAATCTTTAAGGAAATAGGCCAAACTATGAGTATGATGTTTCCCTATTATTGTCCTCCGTGCACCCGGTGTTTCATGTGTCTATGTCTAAGAATGTAGTTGGAAATTATTTGTCTATCATTCCTCTGAAAGCTAGTGAAGGTTAAGTTAATGGATAATTGGATTATGAGGGGTATCTATTTGCAAACTTTGTTAGAAAAAAATCAGGAGTTGAGACTGCCTCCGTTAAAGTACTATGGCGAAGTCTGTGAGTCGAGAAGGTCACCTTGAAGGACGAAAGCATTTTGGAAAGAAAGTATTGTTTTGTCTTGATTGTATAGCAATTGGCTGTGATTTGAAAGGTACTTTCTAGGTGATATGATTTAAATATGTACAGTTCATCTCCAGATAACATTTTGATAATGTAGTGCATGTAATGCTAAGATTTGTGTTATTGATATATATTTTGTGATGCTTTGTCGAGTTGGGGATGTGTTGTTAAGATTTGTTTCTGGGATTCTCTGACAGGTGGATAGGTCCAGCTACAGGTGAGAATCTAGCAAAATTTGTGAAAACATTATGGAGTTAGTAAGATTGGGAACTATTGTTGTATGGATGAGTATTTAAGTCACATTGGGTGTGTATGGCGGATTCTAACCCTCATTCGAGGACGAATGATCCTAAGCGGGGAGAATGTAAGGACCAGTTAAAATTTCCTATTGATTTAGGATTTTTAAAGTGCGCCAATGGTATTTGGGAATAACGTTTTCGAGTATTAAAGGAGACCTATGGGATAGAACCATATTATTTTGACTTGAAAATACATATGGAGAGTTTTTTGGGACATATTAAGGAGGTTTTTGAGTGGGAAGAAATTGTTTGGAACGAGTTGGAAATGTTAAGTAAAATAGGTGTCCAAATCTGCACAACACTTGACTTTGAATGGGTATAAATCTCATAATATAAATATATTTCTGATGAATTTTTCCTCTGGAGTGTAGCCCTTTGAGTCTAGTTTATAACGCATCAATCTGTTCGTCATTTGAACATTCCTGCTAAAAGTTAAGATCAAATTACCAAAGTTAGATCACCCAGTTATTTTGGCGGACAACGAAATGAGGGTCACTTCGCCAGACCGGGCGCGGAACCTATCTTCCCTTGTACATTGTGGGCAGTGAAGTGAGGCTCACTTCGCGAGACTGGGCGCGCCCTAGCTTCAGCTCCTTTTAAGTCATTTCTTGGGCTCATTTCCCCCATTTCACTTGGACGAATTTTAGAGCTTTCCTCCACTATCTCAAGACATCCAACTCCTCCCATATTCAAGGTAAGAAATCCCCATTATATTGGTGTAAATCCTATCATTACCACACTAAAAATAACTCATTCCACCATGAAATCCTTAGATTTTCAAGAAATATTTTAAAGAACTCAAGGAGGGTTTTGCAAGATATCTTCCAAAAGGTAATACTACACCCTTAGACTTACATGCATGGATTTATTATGGTAATATGAGTATGAAATGAGTAATGGAACTCATGGGATAGTGATTGGAAACCATAGGTTCCCCATCTAAAGACATAACCATTGTAGAGATTGAAAGGTGATTATTTGATGGAATTTTGTTTGTTAGGTGTGGATGGATGGTCATGCATGTGATGTTGGAAGTTATAAATTGTTTAAGAATGATGGTGGGATAAGTTGTTGGTAAATGGTGGTAGTGGGATGAACAAATTATATGGTTAAGAGATGTAGATATTTATGCCTGCTAGGTGGTTGATAAAGTGTCTAAATGGCCTAAACTATGGAATTTGTTACTAATATTGTTCCCGTTGGATGTTGTTATTGTAGATTGAAGTTTCTTAGTGTAGTGGATCATTTTAGTACCATTAAGGGGCGAATTTGAGGTATGTTGGCTAAACTTTCTCTCTTAGAATCAAATTCCATAATGTTCCTGTAAGTTCAAGTATGGTTGGCTCAAGATTCCCAATTTCTATATTCCGGGTTATCTCCTATAAACTTGACTATTCCGAATGAGCCTTATGTCGAAAGATATATGTTCAAAGTGTGGTTTGCATATTAAAATGTTATGGCTTGAGTCGTGTTCCAAATGAAAGCTAGTATGCCAAATTGTGTGAGAAAAAACTCAATATGCTTGAGACTCTTAATTGCTCATATGTGAGCCTAAAGCCTTGATTGAAAATATCTTGTTGTTGATAATCTATTATGATGCTTGAAAACGAAATAAGTGAATTGGGGAAATATATTGTGGCCAACGTGCCAAGATCTTATGTTATAATTGTGACTAGTGATGCCAATGAAATGAGAAGATGTGAGACAGATCATGAAATAAGCCAGACGTAACAGTTCATAAATGACATCAAAAAAATGAATTGCTTAAAATCTTTTGTACTCAATTTATGCCCATAAATGGTTGTTTTAAATAATGCTTTGAGTCATTATACACCCAGGTATTAAAATTGTACGTGGTCATTTCTAGGAAAGAGAATTGTAAGAATAAATGGTGTATTGATTATTTATATCTTGGTGTGTGTTTCTATTACTAGTTGGTATGCCCCATTCTTTGGGAAGAAATATTTTGTGCTTAAAGTTTCAATAACTAATGAACTTATGGTGATCATTGGAAAGTAAAAAATGAAAGTGTGAAATATGAAATACGGCCAAGTACCAAGAATGATATTATAATTGTGGCCATAAGTGTCGATGAATCGAATAGATGTGAAGGAAGTATGACTTGAGGTGATTAATTGAAAGGGGGATGTCTCAAATGAGATGGCCTAGCCTATCGGTCCGTGATCGGGCGCCAGGCCGCACACATGGTGGTGACTGTGCTGGAAATGATAATTGAAATCGTGGTTATGGATGATGTCTCAAATGACATGGCCTAGCCGATCGGGCCGTGATCTGACGCCATGTCGCACACATGGTGGTGACTGTGCTGGGAAATGATAATTGAAATTGTGGTTATGAATGATGTCTTAAATGAGACGACCTAGCCGATCGGGTCTAGATCAGACTTAGTGTAAGAACACGGTGGTATTGTGAATTATGGCATATCAGAACTAAAGATCACCCAACCTAGAAACATGGAATTTACTTGAAAACTTATGTGGTTCTTAACTTGATGTTTTGGTTTTGTTTAAGGCTTCTATTGATTTCATGAATGTTCTCTCGTGTAATATTATTTATTCTATTGAGATGGTTTAGTTATACATACTAGTACTATTCGACAGCACTAACGTCCCTTTTGCCAGGGGCGTTGCATCTTTAATGGATGTAGGTGGTTTCAAAGCAGGCAGCATTGATCCGTGATAGCAGTACACTCTCTCCCCAGCTGACTTGGTGAGCCCCACTTCATTTCGGGGTCATGTATCTTTTGTTCCTCATGTATTGCGTTCAAGTTATAGTCAGGGGCTTGTTGTCGGCATTTTCATATTACTCTTCTGTTGTACTTTGAGGCTTCGTAGAAAGGTTGTGGGTGGTGTTTGATGTTGGGAGTCAAACTAGAAATGTTAGTATTTGGAAAACATGTTTATTTTTCATTCATTATTGTTGATACCCAATTTCTCCCTCATATTTTTTAAATATACATGTATACTTTCAAAATAGTGCATATGCACCAGCACTTATTTATAGACATATGTAAGCATTTGTTATAATTTCCTATAATTGTAAAAGGGATTTAAATCAATTTATTCTTCCATTTATTATATAAATACTCATTAATTACATCACAAATTATTTTACAATTATTTTATCATCTAATTTTACAATTTAACCCATAATATGTTTTAAATATTTTTAACATATTTGTCACAATTGCATTTGCATTTTTTAAGGCCAAAATTGCACAATTGCAATAATAGTCTATATGTACTTATCATTACTTTAATTATGCCAAAATAATCCTTTTATACTTTTTATAGTATTAAATAACTATTTTTGCTTGTGTTTATGCATAAATGATATTTTTATTATTTATTTATCATTTTTTTATATTTATTTATTAATTAAAACTGGGTATTTAAATAATATCCCATTTTTAAGCTTATTCCGAATCAATCCCTAGCCCAATTACTCGAAATACACCAGCCCAAACCAAACGACCCCTAACCAAAAACTTAATCGGTAACCCTTTTCTTTAACCCGCCACAATCCCATTTTAAAATCCTGGTCATTGATCTCTAAGATCAACGGCCTACAATTAACATATCATTTTTATTACCCAACTCCAAACCCTAATTCCTCATTCCCTCTAAACCTGTCGCCCTCAACCTCTCTCAAACGCTCTCTTCGTCTCCGAAACCCTAGTGCCATCACCTTTAATCCCCTCCGCTTCCAACCCTGATATGGAATCAATCATCGATTCCCTTACCTTATCGACCCCTTCTCGCTATTGGCTACTCGTTTATGGCATTATATAATTGCTTGCCTAACATGGCAAGCCGATTTCTTTCATTCTGGACCAAATCTGGTTCAGACCTTTACTTCTTTCCATCTATGTTCATTTTTCGTCTTTTTATGGTATGAAGCTCTGAGATCTTTCTCGACTCTTTACTTACCCTAAAGCTAGGGTTCAGATCTTTCTAGATCTGTTATGGTTCTCCATTTTTTTTTAATATTTTTCTTTAATGTTTCCGTATATCTATCTATGTGCATCTCTATTATGATTTTTCGCTGGTATTTCTGATTAATTTTTACCCTAAAAATAGGATTTTTGATTCTTCAAAATCAAACCAAATCTGGTTCAATCTTTAATGTTGTCGTTTATCCATTTCTATGCATCTTTATTAAAACCCTTACCGTTAATTGTTGACTAATTTTACTTACCCTAAACTTAGGGGTTTTCAATTCTTCAAACCTGTTTGATTATTCAATTGTTTGTTAAAAGCTCTGTTTTATGCGTCTTTTTTACTTGTATTTTTTGCCAGTTTGTATATCTTTACCTAAAATAAGGTTCTGAGTTTTCTTTCCTTAGTTAACTGTTAGATGCTTTCCTTTATTGATTATTACCATATTTTTGTGCTCTAGTCTAGTGCTATTTAAACCCCTTCCCCATTTCCCTTTTGGACAGACTTAGAACTCGAGTATTTCTCACTACTAAAACTATATACTGTTATCATTCTGCTTTGATTCCTGGCCGGCTGGAAGCCAAGGCTAGAAATCTTCTATTGTTTGCTTCTGTTGATGATCATTGTTGCATTGCTAAATTTCTTTCTGTTTCATCTGAACTAGTAAGTTGTTGAACCCTTTTTCTACTTTATCATTCTTTCAATATGTTACTATTATTCGATTAGTTGCTTTCTAAATTTTAGACATGTTTAACTCAGTACAATTGATAAAATCTGCTTAATTATGTGTAACTTAAGACTTTCATTTGGTATTAATTATGTTTTGACACTAGTTCACCATGTAGACTCATTAGTTTGTTGTTAAACCTGTTATCATGTTACTTATCTGATTTTGTGCTCACCATGTTATAACCTCTTTATCAAGCCTGACTTGTAACGACCCAGCCGGTCGTTTTGTGTGTTGGGACTTCGTTCCCGTGAATGACTCTTTCCATAGCGGCTACTCGTGACTTATGACTTGTGTGGGCAGGTAGTTCGAGATTCAGAAGTGATTTGGCCAGTTCAGGAACACTTGGTTCCTGAAGGCCAGCCTATTTGGCTAATTTTGGTTCCGAGCAGCATTTTTAGCAAACGACCTCGGAATCGAGTTCTGACAGCTCCAGCAGCTCCGGATGATGATTTCGGACTTAAGAGTGTGTTCACCTCGGGTTTCTGATGACCCGGGAGTATTTCGGCACCTGAAGTGGAATTCAGGATTTCATAAGATTTGGAATTCAGCCTGGAATTGGACCTCGTGATATCATGGTCCGAATGGAATTTCGGAACTTGCAATAGTTCTGTATAGTCATTTATGACTTGCCCGCAAAATTTGGGGTCATTCCGAGCAGTATAGACCCGTTCGGCGTATCGGTGAGCCATTTGAATTTTCTTGAAATCCTAAGTTTGAAACTAAGGGGTTT